>JASPKZ010001211.1:0-255000 GCA_030220185.1 Diploptera punctata | reverse complement strand
CCGTGGTCTCGAGGCTTGTAGTTCCCCGACGTTTCGCCAGAGACTGTGTCTGGCATCCCTTGACGCAGTCTCTGGCGTGGCGAAACGTCGGGGAACTTCAAGCCTCGAGACCACGGCCTACAGCCCGGAAATCTTCTTCAAGATCATCATACCATATCAATTGATTTTTAAAATATGTTTGCTTAGGATGTCCGCGAGGCCATGAACCTTCGTGCTCCATAGTGGTAGTGAGATAGTTATTTAGGGTTACTTTTATCATTTCGTAATCTAATATATAAAAATGAATATTTGTTTGTTTGTTCGAATTCTATGCGCGGACAAACCGTTGATCCGATTATGATGGTTTTTCTTTTGCAAAATGTTCAGGAGATTTCCGGGATGAACATAGATTATAAGGGAGGTGTAATACTCAACCCCTTCATCCCTAAAAATCACCCTTTGTAGCGAAAAACGTGAAATAAAGTCCCTATTTTGGCGCTTAAATGGCTTACGCTGCCTAAACCAACAAATACACCAAATTAATGTACACAGAATTGAATATCTCAAAAAACTCTACAAAAAAGTCCGCGACAGTATATGTTTATCTTTTTCGGATAACTCACAATAACCATTTTTGTCTTTCATTGATGCCAAGAAGATCGGGATAAGCTGATTCCCGGGCAAGCATAACAGCGCACGGCTGGTGGAAAAAACACGTTAAAATTTATCTAGGAGTAGCAGCGGACGACAGGTATTAGCTAGTTAAGTATAAATTAATGTCGACAAAATGCACTAAACATATGACTGATATAATGCAATTATTCAATTTTCACTGATGTATGTAGGCGATGTGTAACACATTGGCATCTTGAGTATTTTAAAAATAATCACTACATTAAAGAAACGTCCCACTACTTTCATCTGTTTTTAACAATTTGTAAGGAATATGGATATAATGCACTGTAATGAAACTGGGGCGAGGAAATCAAGCATTTGAAGTTTATGAATTGAACATGAAAATCCAACAAGTCTTGAGAAATGACTAAGCATTAGTTTCTACAAATGAAAATGATTAATAGAAAGGTAAGCTTCAGCCAACTACATTTCTGTGGAATTATTTCAAACTTCTAGTTTTCTTCTGATATATTGTTTGGTTAAACATCATATTGAGATTTATTCTACCGAGCATCTCCATTATTATGGTTTATACTGGAAAAATTATGTGGCGCAGTTGGTTGTAACATTTTGCTATAAGTCGCAAAACCTTAGGTTTGAGTCCGGATTATCAGGACTTAAAAATTGGCCTGAACCCTCTCTCGACACCATGACCTGGTATCGTCTCAGCCTCTAACAAAAATGAGTACCAGACATATGTTCTGGGCGTAAAGGGGGTCGTCACGCAGGGCTGGCAACCCGGCTGATATATCTTTTCGATTTTCTATAAAGGTAAAATCTGTAACCTCCTACCCCAACAGGCTTCCTAATACCTGTAGTGGGATCACTTTAACTTTTTTACTGTAAAATTCTACCCCACCGATATTAGAACTCAGGTCTGAGAACCAATGGCATACACGCTATCATCTTAGCTAGCACAACTCGTGTTCGGAAAACTAAACATACAATAATAAAATATATATACAGTCAATATGCCCATTTCACCAATTAATGTTTAAAAAGGTCAACAAGTTTCCACAGCCAAGCTGTCATTCTCAAGACCAGATATTGACTATTGATATTGAGAATGACAGCTTGGCTATGGAAACTTGTTGACCTTTTTAAACATTAATTGGTGAAATGGGCATATTGACTGTATAATATTTTAATATTTGATCACCAAGAAGATCACTTGTGTATTAAATACAATAAGTAAAGTAAAGTGATCCCACAACAGACCCGGAGGCCCTTGGGGTAGTAGGAGGTTAAGGCTCCCACTTTTTCTAGACAATCGACACTTTAAGTCAGCCGGGTTGTCAGCCCTGCGTGACGGCCGCCTTTACTCCCAGAACAAGCGTCTGGTACTCATTTAGGTTATAGGCTGAGTCTACCCCAGGGCCATAGTGCCGCCAGAGGGTTTGGGTCAGTTTACAAATCCTGACTCCAACGGGACTTGAAACCTCGACCCTCCGGCTTGTAGCTCAGTGCCTTAACCACTACGCTACGGCGTGCCCCATTAAATACAATATTAAATTAAATAGTGTAATATTGATAGGAGGTGTATCAGACATTATCTCAAAAAGTCATATTCAGCAACTAAGGCATTATTTGGATGGAACATTCCGACACTATTTTCATCAGGTCCCTAATATAAGCTTGAGCATATTTTAATAGTCCAAAGTCTTGACCCACGGCTTAGAATCCTTCCAGGAGGAATTTAACCTTCAATTTCCCACCATAAATAATCCAGAAATCCGAGTTTCAACCCACAAACTCCGGTATCAGAAGCAAGGAAAACTTAATCCCTAAACCATTGATTGCTCTCTCTCTCTCTCTCTCTCTCTCTCTCTCTCCTCTCTCTCTCTCTCTCTCTCATATCTTATATATATATATATATATATATATATATAATAAATGCATATATTTCAAGTATAAAACATATAGGAGTACAATAATATGTTTTATCTCTTTACCAAAAATAGGACTTCTTTAGAAGAAATTATGTTATATACGATATGATACACAACATATTTATCAATAATTGGTGGTTTTGAAAAAGCTTTTACCGAAAAATATTAATATTACTATCTTATTTAACGACGCATTTCGCATATCTAGTTCTTAATGTCGAAATTCAAATTTGCGTTTGAAAGGACTGAAAAAAATTAGTTGTAAGTTTCTTGTTTCAAACCTGAAAATCTTTTACATTCGTTCATCAAAGACACGACACAAAACCCATGCATTATTTCCCTTCCAAAGGAAGCCATGTCAGGATTTTTACGCCTTTAATGTTCACTTCTCGATTGAATCCTCAAACTTCGGAACAAGAGTCGAGCACTAACCTATCAGAACTGAAAAAAAGTTCAAATTCAAGATATGTTATCTTTCTCGTTTCGTACGAAATGCGTGAAAATTACGTCAATACTCACCAGCGTTATAAAATAACACGCGAAAAAAAGTTTTTATTTAAGAAACGGTATACACGTAAATTTCTAGAAAACTGTTTTGAGAAATAACATTTCGTATTTTAAACATTGATTACCAGAACAATACACATCTTGGGAGAAGAAATCCAGGAAGACGTACAAAAATATGGCGGGACCAGTTTTGATTGGAGTTGGAACGGACCTTATGGCCCATACCGTAATTAAGTTGATGATGATATAACATAAATTTATGGATATTTCCACTGAAATTTAATATGAAACAATCAGCCCATATACAAATATAAAAGTAAAAGTAAAGTAAAGTGATTCCACTACAGGCCTCAGGAGGCCCTTGGGGTCGTAGGAGGTTAAGGCTCCCACTTTTTCTAGACAATCGGCACTTTATGTCAGCCGGGTTGTCAGCCCTGCGTGACGGCCGCCTTTACCCCAGAACAAGCGTCTGGTACTCATTTCTGTTAGAGGCTGAGTCGACCCCAGGGTCATAGTGCCGCCAGAGGGTTTGGGTCAGTTTAAAAATCCTGACCCCAACGGGACTTGAACCCTCGACCCTCCGGCTTGTAGCTCAGTGCCTTAACCACTACGATACGGCGTGCCTAGTGGTTAAGGCACTGCGCTACAAGCCGGAAGGTGAGGGTTCGAGTCCCGGTGGGGTCAGGATTTTTAAACTGACCCAAACCTTCTGGCGGCACTATGGCCCTGGGGTCGACTCAGCCTCTAACAGAAATGAGTACCAGACGCTTGTTCTGGGGTAAAGGCGGCCGTCACGCAGGGCTGACAACCCGGCTGACATAAAGTGCCGATAGTCTAAAAAAAGTGGGAGCCTTAACCTCCTTTTACCCCAAGGGCCTCCTGAGGCCTGTAGTGGGATCACTTTACCTTTTATATACAAATATAAATAACTTAAATTCCGCCTATGTATGTACCCATGTTCATGCTAAAAGTGATATTTCTCATATACAAGACTACTGGTTCATCCATATCACATCCTTTAATGATCAGAAAGAAAGATTATGACACACTATTATTTTTCATTCTTTTCCTCAGTTTCACTTCTCCCTATCTTGGTACTTTTTCGTATCCCATGTCACTAGAGCTTTGCAAAGACACAACCTTACAGGAGAGTTATTTACATTTTTAATTAAATATACACCTTTGATCGCACAAACATATGGAAGACATCCCCGGATGAGTGATCAACTCAATGCCACTTCCGAAAGAACATAATAATTAGTAGACAAGACACATACCAGCCACTCATATATTCATATTAAACAAGGCGAATATGATGGGGGGGGGGGTTTAGAGCTTAAACTTCCCTACCACTTCTCTTGCGTGAGGAGAAGGAAACCTCATCTATGGGACTTGTCCCGACCGAGATCGAACTCGGACCCGGTGCACTTGAGGTACAACTTACTCCTACACTACAAGTAATATGTCTATTAACTAACTCACTGGCATAAAATATAACTGGGACTGGGGGAAATTACAATTTTAAACATTTTCAGTTTAACGTTGTTCGAGAAGAATTGAAATGACAGGAGCCCCTGTAATCCGTAATAGTAGTCTATGCAATTCCAGAATTGAGTCTACCTTTAATTTCTTTATGCACCTCATTTCTGTTCCTGATTATTGCTTCTAAATATTTTAATTCAACCACTTTTTAAAAAAATCCCGCCATTTGTCATTGACTGTCCATTTATTAATCAATTTCTATGTGTGACTATACAATTAGTTGTATTAATGTTTACTTCCAGCCCCAAATTATTGTTGTTTCTCAATAGTATGCTCATATTTCCATTAATATATTCTCACTACACCCCTAACAATACATCGTCAGCATAATCCAAGAGTTTAGTAATGACAATTATTTGTACGACTTCTTTATACCCTGAAGATTTGATGGCATGCTCTGATACAAAATAAAAAGCAGAGGATATAGTGCATAGTCTTACTTTAATCCACTGTGACCTTCTAAGTATCTAAAAACTGTTTGCCTACCCGCACCAAGCTCTTCATGCAATTTAGAAACATTTCAATACGTCTAACTAACTTTTTGGAATTGCGAATTCGTGCAGGATACAATAGGATGTGAAACGTCTCCCTCTTAATTGAATCTTATAGCTTTTAAAAGTCTACATATAGTTAGTGTAGAATTTATAATTTAGAATTCAGTTGTATCATGCCATGAGGACTAAGGTCTCCTGCTCGGAGGCAAGGTAGCTCGAATATACTCCTTAGATAAACCTAATCCTATAGAGTATTTTACATCTTATTCTTGTTTGTTATCACTTATGCTGGTGGTTCGTGCACATACACTGATCTCTGGTCACAATTCACTGTATCACTCGGATCTCTGCTTAATACCTTCTATTTTCTGCTTCCTTGATCAGTTTATTTCCATGTTGACCTGCTTTTTACAATCCTTGCTTGCTCTCTTCCTCGCTCCACTCTGCATGAATCGTCTTTCCATCTGGTTATCTGTCTGCCTGCAATCCTTTTGCCGAAGCGGTAATCCCTCATGGTCGCTTTTTTATGTCCATCGGATTACATTCTTCCTCGCTACGTGGCCGAAATATTTTGGTTTCAGCTTTACGACAGCCGTGATTGTGTTTTTAATTATTGTACTCTTTCTGAGATTCATTCTCCAGATTTTCTTCTAGGCTTAACCTATTCTCCTTTTATGTTTGTAGCCGTTTTTATGGAAGTACATGTTCTATCCCTGGCATACGTATTCTGAAACATACTCTATTGATGTGCCATTTACTTTTTTATTGATATCATCTTATTATTGGTCAATAGCTGTGTCTTCGTTGGATTCATTTTCAATCCGGCTTTTCCACATATTCTTTCCACTTCAACCAGTATTATTTTAGTTTCCTCGCTGATCAAATGACTGCTATGTCGTCCGCAAACCGCAGATGTATTAGGGTAGCTCAATCTATATTGGCATCAGTCTTTTCGCCTTCTTCGTTTGCGGTTTTGATTTTCCAGCAGGCTTGTGAAGAAGTTCGGTAATATAGGATCTACCTGTTTGACTCCACTTCCCAGTTGAAAACTTTCCCCGTCCCTTTCAGTTCTGATTCTTGCCTGGCTGTTTTTGTGGAGCTTCGCAAGTAGACTAATATATTTATGCTGTAAATCATGTTCAATCAGAGCTTTGCATATGAATTCGTGCTCCACAGTGTCGATTGCCTTGATGTAGTTCACAAATGCAGTGTATAACTACATGTTATTCCTGTGATTTTTCTATTACTTAATTCATCACTTACAGATGGCTACTTGTTCTATAATATACTCTAACAATAATCCAACTTCCCCATCTAGGATTCTCGATAGCCTCATGTTAAAATGTTCATGAATATTTTATTCATTTTTGACATGAGCCTGATCGGCCTATAATTATTTATCTCGTCTCTTAACTCATTCTTGTGCAACAATATTATACCACTTTTCTACCACCTTTTGGGAAATATGTCAGTTTCCAGAAATTGGTGAACAGTTCTATCAGTGCTGTCATTAGTTTCTCTTCCCCTAGTATCAGGTGCTAATTTAGTATCCCGTCATCTCCTGGACTTACATAGTTTCTTGTATCCTTGATGACCATCGGTATTTTCCTTCGGATAATGGATGGTACCGTTTCCTCTTCCTGCATGAGTTAATATGAGTATTTCACAATATCTTATTTGTATGGTGTGGAGTAAAATTACTTCTAAAATTTCGCTGATATTCTGAAATCTGTTTTTCCTAATTTTTCTCTGACTCTTCTTAACCTTCACTCGCGTAATTCAGTGTTTCTCGATTGTATAATATGTTTATATTTCCCTGGTCGATTTGGATTCAGCCATTACTTATTTTATCCTTCTCAAATTGGAGTCTCTCAGATTTTTTATGACTTGCTTCATGCTTCGATTTAACTCCTCATATTATTTTCTTACCTCTAAGCTGTCATCTGTGCTTTGCTTTAGGATGTTTCTTTGTTTTATCATGGGCCAAGTACTTATCGCTAACTTGTTGGTTTCATCAAAGTTTTCGTCCCTTGTGCTACAAACATTGAATGCCTGAACAATAACTGTGTATAATGCCTTATATAGATGTTGTATGTCATCGATCGTTGTCCATTAGTTAATTATTTCCGGTATTGCGTGTGGTGTAAGCTTTTTGGAGGTGTTTGGATTATTTTTCTGTAAATGGTATCCACACGTTTCTTGCCTCTATCCTCATTCTAACCATTGGATGGTCTTTGTAATTTTTCAGTCCACTTATTACTTATATGTCTCTCACGCGCTTTATGCTATTTGTGAGGAGGAAATCAATTTCGTTTCTAGGTTTTTTATCAATATATTGTTCATTTTTTAAATATGTTTGCTATTTATGGTATCTGCTCCTTAATGAATTATTTAAGTCTGCCTCCCTTGTGTGTTTTACTCTGTAACAGTACAGTCCAATAAGTTCTTAATGTCCTTGCTCTCTGTGGCGTATTTTGCAGTTATAATCGCCCATTATTATAATTTACTAGAATTCCCGGCCACGCATTGCTGTGGCTAAGGTATACGTTAGAAATTTAAATTAAGTTGCTATCTTTCAGCCAGATTACTTAAAATTAATACTTACGCACGAAATTAATAATATCGAAAATAAAGTAAACACTGGACACACTTAAATGATGAAATAATCAATATTTGTAGTTCAATTGAAATTCGCGGTTGCAACAAAAAGCACAGCCATCTGGATCACTCTTTGTTAAATAATAAACCAATTACTTTCTCAAATTACTTTACACCGCCATCTGTTGAATCGTATGGAACTTACAGATAATTACACCGCCATCTGTTAGAATCGTATGGAACTCACAGATAACTATAACTCTTTGTTAAATAATAAACAAATAATTTGCAAAAAAATAATGCGACTATAAATTTAGTTCTAAACTACCCTAAGTCTCAAGTTGGATCAAACTGTACACAGTGTGCAAAATTTTATTAAAATCGCTTCAGTAGTTTAGGATTCCATCACGGACAAACAACGTGACACGAAATTTTTATATATTAAGATTTCGCCTTGTATTATATTATTGTATCCTCAAGGAGATAGATAGAGAGAGAAATTTTCTAATTGTTCTGTTAAGCTTACTTCCATTCGGGCATAGACTTGTTTGATTTTTTATGAGGTTTCATTCTTGCAAAGGGATAGTGTTATGATTCGTTTCGAAGTTCTTGCTATTTCGTGTACATTTTTCTGTAGGTGGTTTTATAATATGAAGTCCGCGTATTTCTGTTCTTTTATTTAGTCTATATATCTGAATATGTCGTCTGTCCTTTTTTTTCGATTATTTAGCCCCACTATATCCATTTAAATGTCGACTAGTGTGTTGTCGAGGTCTGTTAATTTCTCGTCTGTTCGTAGAAAAATTACATTGTGCATTGTTATTGGAAATTATTTATTTTAAGGACTTGTTTGGTGTTTTGTTTTTCGGTTACGCTCTGTGTTTTTCTCCCCTGTTTTGTAATTAAGTCTTTCGAGGTCACCCAGTGCCCTCCTGGCATTTTTTTGTATCCTAATTTTGCTTCGGTTATCATTTCCTCTTATCTGGCTCTCTGTCTCAATATGTTCTGAATCTCGCGTGCCCCTTTTGTGTGATCTCTGTCTTTGTGTGTTACTTACCCCCTTAACATAACTTTCTTCTTCATTATTTTAATTATGTTCTCAAATGTCTTGAATATCAGTGTCACATTCACCTACTTTGTCTGTATCTTCCAATGTAGATCGCATTCTCTGTGTTGACTTCCAAGTCAGTTTCGCTCAAGATCTCCTGGGTTTTCGTTTTAATTTTTTTTTTGTCTTCCCTCGTCGGGAAAATTGTATAAGCTTTTTATTACGGCGTTGTTACTCCTCCACTCCCTCTCACTTCGGTCTCCGATCTACTAGATTTCTAATACATGTACTCTTTTCGCTATCAGTTTTATTTCCTCCATTGTTTCCGGGTTTCCTCAATTATTTTATATTCGAGGTAGTGGCTCTTCTCTTCCCAATTCTCGTCCATATTTTTCATTTCTTCACGAATAGAGACTGTTTTCATACGTGATTCATTCCTCAAGTCCTCGCTCTGTTTCTTGATGCACTTCAGTTTAGTTAAAATCTCAGTAAACGTGAACCTTATGTCAGAATTTTTCTCAGAGCGATCATCTGTATTCTTATCTTTTCCTGAAATCTCTGATGCTGATAGTGTCTATGACTCTATGGAGTATGCATCTTGTTTTCTGACCTACATTTTATCTTCAACAGTCGTGGTATGCGACTTCGTTACTTTTCTCCTTATGTGTTCCCCATCCAGCGTACTTCATTCTTCGGTGTGATAGTGAGTGTCTCTACCACTGTCCCATGCTAGCTCTCAGGCCCCTTCCCTTTGGTTGGATAACTGCTAGGCACTGTTAGTTTCTACGTTTGCCACTTTGGATGTGGGTCGTCATGTCTTCCGAGTGATCTGCTAAATGCCTGTATGCGGGGAACGCGTCACTTCCAGATTACTTTCTTACTGTCTCCCTGCGCCATAATTGAAAGTTCTAACCTTATTCCTTGTATTAAGCAGTTTTCGGCTCACATTTATAATTAAACTAGCGAGTACTTATTGATGCTTATTTTTTCCAGTCTTCCGTATGTTTGTTCCTTGTTACCGATAATTATATCCAACTTCAGTGTTCTACCTACACTTAACACTTAACTTTCGTACACTTTGCCCTACTTTTACTCACGCCACCATCTTTAGATACATTATTTGGTACAGAGTTCCACTATATTCGATTTATTTTCTACAATATGCTTATACTAAAATCCTCTACTGTAGACTTTTTCTTTCAAAGCTACATTGATGGTTATCCTTTTATCCCCTGGTTTTATCAGCTCTTCTGGAATTCTTACTGAACCTGAAGCTTTATTAATTTGTATTTCTTCTACCGTTATTTCAATCTCTAATGCGTTTGGCTCTATGACTAGTAATTTGCTGTCTGTTATACATTCTCTATAATAACCTGTTCTGCATGCACAAATAATATCTGATTGAAGTAATGTTTCCACATATATAATATACTCCTGAATCTGCAATCACGTCTCCATTTTCATTCCTAATTATATTTATACTAACCTAAAAACATTTCCGTTCTATCCCAATTCCCTGATATAATTCTGTGATATTCTTACATGTTTGCATGCATTTCGAGATTTTCAAACTACTCTCTAAGTATTTTGTATTCTTCCCCTCTAGAATCCCAGCAGTTTCCCGCCTGATAATACCAAGTGTTCTAAATTTACTTCGTTTGCCTGGCTTAAGCAATTTCTAGATTTATTTTCACTGCAGTTTTTTTTTACAAATTTCTCATAAAACCATTTCTTAGTATTCATTATTTTAAATAACTACGCTTTCTGAAACTGACAATTTAATAGTATATCTTATAGTCTCACATTTTCTTTTTTCTTCGGTTACCATATTTTCTTCTGAATGTTCAAGTATTTCCAATTTATTATCAATTTTCATCAGGTATTCTTTCCACAGTTCATCAGTTCTCAAGTTCTTAATTAAGATTTTTCATAATCATCATAAGGGGATTGTTATTTCATAAGCGATACCTGTTTTCAGCTTTTCAACCTGATAAAATGATGATCCGAATTTCAGTCCACCCCATAACTGATTTAAAACCGATGATGCTGTTGTGCCAGCGTTTATCTATTAATACATGATTTAACAGATCTTGTGTTTAATCATCTGGAGACCTCATACTGTATTTATGAATATCCTTATGCTGGAAATTTGTGCTCTTAACAATAAGATTCTCTGATGTTGCAAAGTAACTAATCTAACCTCAGTGTCGTTAATATTTTCACGAAGACTGAATTACCCTATTTTGGCGTCAATATATCTTCTTCTTGTACGTTTACATAAAAATATCCTAATATAAATTTCACCCTATCGCTATCGTGAAAGTTTATCAAATTTGTATTTTAACTATCCATTGAACTCATCCTTAACTTCTGGGCGAACATGTACATTTAAGATTAAAACATCATGTCATTTAACTTTTAAAAGTATGTATGATATCCTCTCACTGACAATCTTAACATCTCGGATAAATAAAAGGATCCTCCTACGGACTATAAACTCTTTTCGAATTCTGGTCTCGTTGTAACCCCATAGTATAATGTAAAACCTCCAGATTCCTGCCTATCTTCTCCTGGCCATCAAATTCCCTGCTAAGAGACTTTATCGAAGAGAGATTTATTTAACTTCAGTGTTAATATTTCTAGTGCTCTACTTTTGTATATTATATTCGTAAAATACATAAACTGAAGAATAGGTAATAAGAAGAAATACTGTTTTCATATTATTTAAAATAAATTTATTTCCTTCAAGAAAAGGTGAAATTCTGTTTTCTTGTGAGGCAAATTTTAACTATGTCTATATGCAATGCCATTTCTTATAACCCGAAAATGTTAAGCATAATGTAATGATATTTATCGAGAAAGAAACAAATATATATATATAGCCAGAGAAGTAATTACAAATTTGAAAATAATGTGATTCCAATGCCCACTTCCTAAAAGATTTAATTTGAATTTAAAGATTTTACATACGTATTAAGTGCTAATTTAATTTAAGAATGCGCTATGCTTAATTTTTCCATCAAATACAAAATGTTCTTGTGATTAAATTAATGATATACGTCGATATAACAGTCATGACCCACATCCTATCTTCAGAAAATTATATTTCCTGAATTTTATTATCTCTTATAATGCTGTGCTCTACCGTAAATAAATTACCAATTTATATTTAAAAAAAACATGGGTTATAGATACTTACTGAAAACGTGGAAATATTGAAGATTTTAAGTGCTTTTCGAGAGATTTTTAGAGGATGGAAAAACTAACGTAGTTACGGGATTAACAATAAAATGGTATCCTATAAGTAGTGAGTTATAATGACTGTAACATGGGAATGTTAGAGGTGCATGAAAAGTGTTTATGGATATTAGAGTATGAAGTATGAGAAAATAGGATATGAAAGATACATTAAATCTTTACTTCTGCAGTTTCTATTCCCCATATGGGCTACATTTTTCCCCATAAAAAAATTATCAATTATCAACAATTCTCTCATATTATAATACTTTGAAAAATTAAACTATCTCGATAAAAACGAAATGATACACTTTTTTTTATCCTTCAGTTGCAACAATTCATAATTTCAAGTTTCCTAAATAATAATCCAATCTATAGATATCATGATTCTAATTATCATTACCATCAGGAAACAGGGCTATTAGCCCGTCCCATTCTGCTTCAGAATATAATATGTGGTACGTGATCTTACCACCATATTTTTGGCCTCCCAATATTTCTTCTGCCTTGAAGTCTGTATCACACCATTTTAAATACTATTATCATTCCATTCTTTGGATGTGCTGATACCTATTAATTTATTTTTCTTATTTTGTTTTAATTTAAGTTATAATATATATACCTGTGTGTTTGTGTGTGTTTTTCATTGTAACAAATCACAGATGTATTTAATCTATTGAGTAAAAAAATCTGGTTACTAAAATACCATAACTCTGCATTGCTTAAAACTACTTATTAAAACTACACATGACGAAACAATGTCAAATGAAAATAAGAATATACAAAATACTTCATAATTTACAGAAAAATATAACTATGTAATTTTGAATTATTCTGAATAACTTTAATTTTTAAATCGATACATTATAAGTCCGATTATATTAGACGAACTCCAAACTTCATAGACATAGAGATAAGAGAATTTGGCCCTAATTTTGCTAGTTTAAATAACATTATTATTATTGTTATTATTGTTGTTATTATTATTATTATTATTATTATTATTATTATTATTATTATTATTATTATATTATTATTATTATTATTATTATTATTATTGAAACTACTTTAGAATACAACAGAAACTGGCGATTTGTACATCGGCTGCATTGTTGTTCAAACAGAGTGTTCCTCTTCTTCTACGCTCAAGAGGTTAGGTAATGCTGCCTTTTCCAAACATGTGTAACCATCTTTTTCTCGGTCTTCCAAATCTCTTCTTCCCTTCTTAGGTGTTGTCCATGAGGATCGTTTTTATGAACATTTTTATTATGAATATCTTGTTTCACAGAGTTACAAGCACTATGGAACACAGTCCTATCGCGAGTATGCCCTCCATATTTAAGTATATCCCCTGGAAAGAAGGTGACCCAGCAATTTAAAGCTCCCAGGAAATGGGCTCCTGGTTAGTCCATGTGTTGGGACTTTAGTATTAATTATTTTAGTATTAATTATTTAGTATTAATTATTTCCACTGCGATTCCTCATCTGAGGGACGTGTCTGATAGGGGTTACAAGGTCCACATGAGTGTGCTATTATTTTAAATGACTATTTAACTCATGCCCCAAATGGGAGTCAATTACCAATCACGTTTCAATAAATTTTGTTTTATAACCAATGACAATCATATTTCACTCATTCTTTATCGAATTCTCTTTACCACCTCCTACTTTGTGATAAAGAATGCTCCTCCTTTTTTTAATATTTTGAACAGGTTAGAGCATTATTTTGCAGTGACTGACTCTCCAACAAATACATTGAATATAGCAAATTATGAACATATTTCCTCGAACTACACATTCGATAATTGTGTGTTCAATAATTTTGTTTCCAAATAATGATTTTACTGAGTTGTTTATTAAAAGATAAATTAATAACCTATAATGTTGGTTATAATATACAGCCTGAGGTGTTTTATATTTTCCCACCAGGGTGCATTCTTACAATTTTGCAATCCTATTTGATAATATATAATATTATCAAGTTGCAGTGGATAAACAAATGAAACATAATCACACATTAGTGATTTGTTTTCAAACATCGCCGTTTATATTAAATATAATATTTTAATAACTATATTTAAATCATGATTTTTGAGTAAACAGCTTAATTTAATTCGTTAAATAGTCCTAATAAATGTCACTCTTAATTTCCAAATCCTCGTGACTCGTGAATTTATCGACGAGTTAAAAATCACTCGTGACATTGCTTATTATAATTATTCGTGTCATAAAGGATAAAAAAGTCCTCGCATTTTTTCTAATTCCAATATCTAAGTATTTGTTAAAGCTACAACGTTGGACATTCGGAAATGTTGCTGAATGGGGGGAGGTATAAAGCTGAATCGAGACAGACACACCGCATCGGTACAAAACAAATGCTCTGATCCTTCAGGGCCAGACGCGGCCTACTATAGTTACGTAAACGCGCACCAAATTCAAACTTTCAGTTTCATTAACAGAACATTATGGTCAATTTTAAGATATATTTAAAAGTATAGCTTCATTCTTATTTCTAGACATTAAAGTAGGAATGATTTACTGTACAAAATCACACACACGGAATTTTTAAGTAAAATAATTGTAACATTATTTGTTTACTTAAAGCAACATAATTTTTAAAGATACATGCATTTTACAATTTATTATATTTTACTACATGACAAAGTAAGAAAACTCACCCTTACAGATTAACCAATCGTGTTATTCGAAGTTCGGTTTTTTTTATATTTTGATACTATATCGTTATCTTGCATTTGAAAAGTGTATATGCAATTTAAATCAAATTTTTCACGCGTCCACCGTCGTTCCGATTACGGGCATCACATCGTCTAATCAAATTGTTGCAGATACGTTAAAAATTCTCAGAATTTCTCCAGATTTCGTTTGCAGCAGGAAAGATACGTTGTCGGAGAACAATACTGTCAATCACACCCTTACTGTAAACCAAATCCTGAAAATAAAATAATTCAAAATAATTAAGATCAGGAGATCTGGCCAATGTATGGATCCATTTTGATCTGTCTAATACCCCGAATATCCGGAGTCTAAAAATCTTTATACTCGATGGTAGAAATGAGCCGGAGCCCAGTCATGCATGAACCACATATTGTAGTCTCACTTGTAATGTCACATTTTCTAAAGATTTTGGTAATTTTTTTCTGTAGAAATTTTGTTTATTTGGTAAAGGTTAAATTTAACCGTAAAACTAAATAATATTCAACAATTCCCCCCAAATGATTAAGTCTAAACCAATGTTTTTTTTGTAAGCCCATGTTTTCCCTTTACAGAGATTTAGGCACTCTCCCCCTACAGGGAAGAATTTGAACCATACTAATTTAGTTACACTTGTTTTCGCATTGATGTCATTTTGAGTGGTCCGTGGTCAGCGTTCCGTCTCATACTGACATCTAGGAAACCAAGGTAGTACTAGGACGGGAAAAATCGGTAAATGTTGCTTAGAGGCCTTTTAATTCAGGCTTAAGGATTTTTTACGAGCCTGAAAATCTTCAGACTCGGGACCCACGGCTTAAAATCCCTCCCGGAGGACTTGCTCCTTGGATTTTTCCGTCCTAAAAAATCCATCAACCCCTGCCGGGTTTGAACCCGACCAGAGGCAAGGAGCATAACCACTAGTCCACCGCGGCCGATCACCAATGTAGGGAGCTTTTTATCTATTTGAATGTGGATTTTCGAATGCCCATAAGTGTGCAAATTATGAAATTAAATAATTAATCATAAGTGAAAGTAGCATCATCTGCTGTAAGAATATGTGATATAATGTTTGTGTTATTTTGACACTGAGTGAGAAACCGTACACAAAAAAACTGTTCTTAAAACCTGGTAATGAAATGTAAGGTAATATATAGGTTGAATGTGGTACAGCTACAATAACTACTATCGTTATGTTCAATGCTCGGTGGATGCAGCAACGTCTCGAGCAATGCTTCTCATACTATGAAAGTACTGTGTTTTGCTAGCACATATTAGAGGTTCAACTGCTCTTTTCACTCATTTATTTACGAGCTGGATTTCCACTTGTTATATTCAACGTGTGATGGACAGAACAACTGTGAGGCGGAACAGGCAATTTTTGCCTAGCCCATGAAGTGAAGAAGAAGAAGATATTCAACATGTCTTCTTGATCAGCTAACGTTTCTGATAGTCGATGAGATCCAAGATTTTCGTAATGGCGTAGGAGTCCCACTTTACAATAATCGTTGAGAAAATGATACAAATTTCACCGATGTGGTAACCTTTTGTGCGGAAAATTTTGCCTGTTCATCCTTCTTGTCACAACTTGAATTACGACGACTTTCGCCATAAATTAAGAACATGCCACGATAGTCTTGAGTTTCGAATGGAACTGTAAGTTAATGCACTTAGAATGACATTGGTATCTACCGAATAATAATACTCAGCCATCAGGTAGAGAAGAGACGAATGGACAGGGATTTTGAACTTGTTGACTTGTACGTATCATTGCTAGTACTTAGTTGTTTCTACCTTACTGAACACGTTGCCACACCCTTAATTCGTGATTTTTAGCAAATTTAAGCATGAATTATTACGTAATTTAACGGAAACGCAATAAATACCACAAATATTTTATAAACATAGTATGTTCCTACACTTATTTTACAAAACATTATAAAATATTACTATGTTGTGATCGCTGATTGAATAATTATGAATTTGTCTGCTTACCCCTTTACCTCAGGAGCTATGGGGTATTTAAATGCGTCCGGATTCACAGTGACTTAATGTTTAATAACGGAAATTTTCATTCTTGTAAATGAAGTTAATGTCGATTTTAACAACTGGGGTTTCACCTTAAGACAAAACAAAATAATGTTAAGACTCTGGAGGCTATGTGTCAATCGGCAGATTTTGGGGAGGATCGCATACAGCAGTATCCACAGTATCAATGTTTAGATATACCAATAATATAATGTGGATGATAGCATTTCCAAAGTACGCATGAAGCTAGATACATGTACAATCAACTTCTCGCATCAAGAGCATTCTCATTTTTTGACTTAATGTGAAAATTGTATTTCTGAATCTATAAATACCGAGGCCTTTCACATATTCTATGGTTTCCGACTCAATTTTAAGTGTGAACCACTGTATAATATTCTATATTCTATCATGTTTTGAATAGGCTATTTCCTCGGTAAAAGTATTACTTATCTTTTTTTTAGAGTTAGATATAGTCCTCGTTATTGACCAATCACATGTTTACAGTATTTATAATTTTATAAATGAAAAAATAAAATCCTGAACTCGTGTCAAACTCAGGATCGTTTCGACGGATAAAGCCCTGTACTTATAGAAGTCTGAGAACAACGACATTGCCGGTCGACTACGCCGACGCACCGCTACAGATGCGGATGAACGTAATAAAACGAAATGGACGAGTATGAGAAAATGGTGAAATTATATTTGTGGCAGGGGAAAACGGCGGAAACCCTGATAAAAATCCAGCCCGGGCTCAGCTTCGTCCACCACGAAAACCACATGGAGTGATCGAGATTTATTCTGGAGACTCCAGCAGTGAGAGATCAGTGTCTAACCGTTTGAGCCACGGAGCCGCCTTCTTAGCACTTTATGTTCTATTGTAATTATTTCCTATAGAAAGCAGAATGGATTAAGAATGTGGCAACGTTTGTTAGGTTCGACTATATGTAAAATTAGTGCATTCAAGCCATTTCCACCTGCAATCAGTATAAACATATCACATAAGCAGTACGAATTGCGCCGTTACAGGTAAAACATATTGCACAGAGTTGCGTAACAAACCTGTAATATAAGTACGCAAAAATTGTTTCTGGTTTCATAGTTATCATATTGTAATATCAAAGTACTGTGTTTTTACATTCAAAGTCTACTCTCATGGTGTACTTCAAAGACATTATTTATATATGGCAAATATATGTTAATACATCTTATATATAAATAAATACTTCTCTTTCTAGATACGCTGCTTCAAAGACATTATTTATATATGGCAAATATATGTTAATACATCCTATATATAAATAAATACTTCTCTTTCTAGATACGCTGCAGGCGTGGGTAAGTTATCCCGATCCATATTTAAGATACATTCAATCTATAAAAAATAAACTATTGCACATAACAGAAGACAGTGGCATTGAACATTAGAATTTGGTATTATCTAAATTTTCCAATTAATATATTTAATAATCTAAAAAAAAAGAATAGGTTGGTTATTTTAGAATATTGCGAAAACAAATCACGCATAAAAACAATATAATTTGCAGGATAATACTTAATAAAACATTCAATTTAATTATATATCAATTCTATTGCCACTACGATTTTCCATTTAATAATCTAATCAGTTTTAGATTAAATAAAAATAGCATCGATACGACTTTTTTTTTATCTGAAAGATTGGAAAGTGGTAGGGTAAAAATAAACCTCTTCCTACTTCCTCTAGCCATCTTTTTCTAGTTGAGAAATGCTGAGAGCAGACTAAAACGGAAGGAGACGCGAAGACTGGTGTGTTCTTCAAATTGTGGAATCCAATGATCCGCTTTTTTAGTGCTTCGCTTCTCTTCAAAGAAACGGAGTTATTGGTACAGTGTTGAATGAAAGTAATAAAGACGACAATTTCAAGTTATTTCACACCCACGCAAAACTTAATTCTAGTTTCATTTTGACAAATTCTTCAGCAGAACAGTCTAAATTATGCAAAACTCTTCATCGAATAGGCATATCAGTATTGAAGGAGAAATCTCCTTGGAAAATATTCTGAAATTTTGTTTATATTTTGTATGTTAATACAGAATATTTTAATAGATTCGACAACGACTATATAATTACTTTATTCATCACTATGGCAAACAAACAATATAACTACGTATAGTATAAAAAAAATACATTTACATTTTAGCTCGTAAATAAACGCGGTCAAATTCTGTCTTACTCCCGCTCGCTCTCGTAAGTGAAAGCGGCTTAAAGGGAGTTCAGCCACGTGAATCTCGTCTACCGGTAACGAGAGTTCGAGAATGAGAAGTCCCGGGATTCTCTCAGTCAGCACGAAGTACGACATTATGCAGAATTTGTGCCACATGAGAAATATTCACTGCGTGTACGAATCCGTACGTTTCTCTGTCACCAAAGGAAATTTTTCTTTAACAAATAAATATTATTTATTATTATTATTATTATTATTAGTATTATTATTATTATTATTATTATTATTATTATTATTAAAGTAGCCTATAAATCTATAAAAAGTTTAGCGGTCATTTAATATGAAACTCGCTATATATTGGCCTATAACTACATATAAACTGAATTCCTCACAAGTTAAAATTTTTTTAAAAGCGAAACGTTATGTGCACTGAATATCTAAACCAAATTTCAGGTCTTAGTTTGATATAGGCGTACTGTAATTAAAGAATAATTTATATTCAAATTTATGTTATGTTTAAACAGAAGTCATTTGATTGAAATAAATTTCTCAAAGCGTAACTACTCCCTGATATTTTAAAGATAGTCACACATATATATATATATATATATATATATTTATTTATTTATTTATGCACTATCGCTACCGGTAACAATTATTACGTAATATTTACTTTTTCCTAAAAGGCATAAATTCAATTAACCTGCAATTGAATATTTTAACCATTTTCTATAAATAAATAATAATAACAATTTATTTCATACTGACCAACTGTTGTCTGATATATTTATTTATTGGTACATGAAACGATACGTCATAATTTTACAATTTTCTTAACAATTTCGCATGTAAATAAATTGATGTCAATTCTAAACACACGTTTAGAGCAGTCGGAGTACATTTTAATTACAGTAGTAAGATGATATTAATAAGCTGTTAGTTTATGCTGACTATTTAACTCATGCCCCAAATGGGAGTTAATGACCAATCAAATTTCAATGATTTCTATTTTACAACCAATCAGAGTCGTGTTTCACCAAATATTTATCAGTGTTATAATTACCATATTAAAGAAAGCTCCTCCTTACAATATTGCGTTCCTTTGGCAATAAATAGTATGATCTGGTTGCAGTGATAAACAAAAGAAGCAGTAGAAGCGTAGGCCTACCTATAGTTTCTCATTTGTTTTCAAACATCGCCGTTTACATTTAAATATATAAATATTTTAAAATAACTATAGTTAAATAATGATTTGTGAGTAAACAGCTTAATTTTATTCGTTAAATAGTCCTAACAAATGCCACTCTTGATTTCCAAATTCTCTAGATAAATTCACTCCTCACTTCGTGAGTCGTGAATTTATCGATAATTTGGAAATCACTCGTGGCATTACTTATGATAATGCAGTACTATTGGGCGATAGCTAAGATATAGCAAAGACCAATACGCACACACTATTGTGTAACACTAAGAAATTGGGACTGGAAGTAAATATCAATGAAATTAAATATATGGTCACACATAGAAATACAGTATATAATGGAAATGGACAGCTAATGACAAATGTGGGAAATTTTCAGGAAGTGGCTAAATTTAAATACCTAGGAACAATAATCACAAATATGAATGAGATGCACAAAAAATTAAATATGGGCTCAATTCTGGAAATGCGTGTTCTTATGCATTACAGAGACTCTTAAGGTCTCAACTCCTCTAAAAAAAAATGTTAAACTGAAAATATATAAAACTGTTATTCTGCCATTTATATTATATGGATGCGAAACATGGACTCTTACTTTAAGGGATGAAAGAATATTACGAGTATTTGAGAATAAAGTACTTAGGAACATTTTCGGACCAAAGAGAGATGAACAGACAGGCGAATGGAGAAACTTCATAACAGTGAACTACATGGTCTTTATAGGAAGTCAGATATAATAAGAACAGTTAAGTCTCGTAGACTAAGGTGGGCAGGACATGTGGCACGAATGGGGAATGAAAGATGTGCATGGAAGTTTCTTGTAGGAAAACGCCCAGTTGGTAGACCAAGAATGAAATGTGAGAATAACATTAACTATGATTTGAGGGATATAGATTATACAGGGAATGATTGAAAAACATTAGCTAAGGATATGGCTGTATGGAGAGCTAATTATGCGTGGCAATGAACTTGCGGTTCGATAGTGCCAGTGAGTTAGTTACTTAGTAGATATATACTTTTTCACATATAATATACAGGCTCATATTTAAAGCGTAAGGTTTGTAGAAAATAGCTTCCACTATGGTAAATTATTATACACACTCTCTTTACTGTTTGAAATCATTACATAGTCTATTTAACTCATGTCGCAAATGGTAGTCAATGACCAATCTCGTTTCAATGAATTCTGTTTTACACCAATGACAGTCGTGTTTCACCTCGCTCTTTATCGATTTCCCTTTATCCGCTCCTGCTTTTGTGATAAAGAAAGCTCCTCCTTTTTAAATATTCTGAACAGGTTAGACCATTATTTTTCTCCAACAAATATATTGAATATAGCAAAAATGAATAGATTCAGTGATTTTACTGAGTTGTTTATTCAAAATATAAATGATTAACCTATAATGTTGATTATAATAGTTTGATGTGTATCATTATTTCTCCACTAGATTGCATTCTTACAATAATGCGATCCTATTTGGCAATAAATAATATGATCGAGTTGCAGTGAATATACATAACTTCACATTTCTCATTTGTTTTCAAACATCGCCGTTTACATTAAATATATGTATATTTAAATAATGATTTGTGAGTAAACAGCTTAATTTTATTCGTTAAATAGTCCTAACAAATGTCACTCTTGATTTCGAAATTCTGTACATAAATTCACTCCTAACTTCGTGAGTCGTGAATTTATCGATAATTTGGAAATCACTCGTGGCATTACTTATGATAATTTAGGTATGAAGACGTTTTACTGCTCACGGGAAATCTGATCCAACGGGATGCACGCTTGAATTATAAACCCGCCCATGTGTTTAGCGTTCCCCTCCTACTCCCCTGAATACGCGACGTATCTTCTTGGAAGCAATAAGACCGGGAAGCTCGAGGAGCGAGATTCGAGCGGGAGCGAATGTATACTTGACCGGCTCTACTCTGTACCGAACTATTGATTGTGGCTGTAAATTATATGTATGGAAATACATGTTTTATAAAGTACTGAATCTCATGAAGTGTTATGATCTCTTCCAACAGGGAAAGCCCGTGTCTTGTGACTCATGTGCGGAGCTACTCCACATGAGAAAATATTTACATTATAAACCTACATTATGATTTAAAATTAGAGATGAATTTTTTTTATGGTCCCTTAGCACTCTACACGGACTCCTTTACTAGTGATAGTAGACCAGTGGATTCAACTGAACATGTTTGAATTTATCCGTCCATCTTTTTCTTGGTCTCTACGGTTCCGAAGTTCTACACCCATCTGACTTATTTTTTGCCATGTTGCTACCTAAACTCCATTTCAAAATTGCAGCTCGATGTGCAACGTTCGCCATTTTAAAAGCATACTGAAGCTTAAATCACAATAAATTAAATATGATAATTGTTTTCTGATTTTCATATTCGTTAGCTAGCTATCTGGCCCATACACCTTGAAAAACGTTCATAGGCTTATTGTTAATATAAAAAAATTCCTTTAACTTTTTTTTTAAAGATTTACAAACATGTGAACTATTTGTAAGGGTAATATTTAAATGTAACCTTATAACAGGACATAAAGGCTGATAGGTATAAAGTCATAAACAGGAAGTAGTATGGATACGCTTATATTTCGATGAGACTTTACACCCAAGGAAAGTACTAAATCTCATCTGTATTGTTCCAATTTTATAATGTAAATTTGTATAATTCTACTATTCGCTAGGAGAGTGAAAGAGAAGGCCTTATGGCCTTAACTCTGCCAGCTAAAATAAAGCATTATTATTATTATTATTATTATTATTATTATTATTATTTTGTCATTATTATTATTATTATTATTATTATTATTATTATTATATTGTCATTATTATTATTATTATTATTATTATTATTATTATTATTATTAGTTGAAGAGGTTAGGAAAATCCTGGAATGAAGTGAAAGGTTGTTGCCTGCAATGGTGTCCGGTGGAAAGCTCTTACTGATTCCATATGTTCCTAAATGGAGCTATAGGATTATGATGATGATGAAATAATTATAACAAGATTTAATTATATATATATATATATATATATATATATATATATATACCAGCTGGCCCGGCGAACATCGTATCGCCTTTAAATATTTTTACGTTAATTTTTCCGATGTTTTAATAGATATCTGCTATTCGGGGCGGAAACAAATCCAACAAATCAAAGATCATAAAAATCGGTCCAGCCGTTCTTGAGTTATAGTGTAACTAATCCGACTTTGTTATATATATACAGAAGTCCCGGCCACGCGTTGCTGTGGCTAAGGTATACGTTAAATTATGTTGCAGTAAACTAAGTGAGAAATCTAATTCAGAAAGTTTTTGTTTTACACAATTTTTTTAGTTCTGGTACTTTAACTACACCCGGTATAAATATGGGTGGTGGTTTATGTGGAAGTGGTTTTGTTGATTGAGATGAATTTATGTTGTCTGCATTCTCAGTATCATCCATAAGTGTATCATAAGGATTATATACATTTATTGATGGAATATTTTGAGGAGGCTTCCTGATTTCATTATACTTTCGTTTTTTTCTACGAACTTGTTGCCAGTTTGGATTCTCATCATCATCAAGAAGTCTCTGTATAGTCATATCATCTTGTGATATATTATAGTCATCTTGTTTTTCATTTAATTGAGGCATGGAGATTGTTTCTGTAATATTAGGCATATTATTATAACTAACAGTCTTACTTACAATTCTGTTATTCCGTTCCTTAGGACCTTCATATGATTTTAAATTAACATTCTTCTTAAATGAAAGATTTATGTCACATAGGTCTATACCAATTTGCGGAAATTCACTTGATATCTTATCATTCATGGTCTCCAGAACTGATT
Organism: Diploptera punctata; assembly: GCA_030220185.1. Classification (NCBI taxonomy): domain Eukaryota; kingdom Metazoa; phylum Arthropoda; class Insecta; order Blattodea; family Blaberidae; genus Diploptera; species Diploptera punctata. The sequence goes on along the minus strand of JASPKZ010001211.1, from coordinate 231,025 downwards.
CGCCATATTGTTCCATGCCCCTTCTCGGTCCAATTAAATTTAAATTAAGTTGCTGTCTTTCAGCCAGATTACTTAAAACTAATACTTACACACGAAATGAATATTATTATCAGTATGTTGAAAATAAAATAAATACAAACACACTTAAATTATGAAATAATCAATATTTATAAGTCAATTGAAATTCGCGGTTGCAACAAAAAGCACAACCACGTGGTTAAGTGATAAACCAATTACCTTACACGGCCATCTATTAGAATCGTATGGAACTCACAGATAATTATAACTCTTTGATAAATATTAAACAAATAATTTGCAATAAAAATAATGCGATTATAAATTTAGTTATAAACTTCCCTAAGTCTCAAGTTGGATCAAACTGCACACAGTGTGCAATATTTTATTAAAATCGGTTGAGTAGTTTAGGATTACATCACGGACAAACAACGTGACACGTAATTTATATATATATATATAGATATATATATATATATATATATATATATATATATATATATATATATATTCCACCGCTCTGGTCTCGAGGTAACGTGCTGACTTCTCACGATCAGGACAGGTGAAGTTTTTTCGGGGTTTCTCTCACCTGTAAGACTAATGTCATGAAGCTTAGGGCCTAACGGTCCCCGAAAATCATCCGGCCATCGTCATCATCATCATCCTTATCATTATTATCATCAACCTTAATCGGTGTGGAAAGAAATCTAGTAAAGCTGCAAAGCACAGCATTTTCATGCTATGATTGCAGTGAAAGATCTGCCCTCGGGCATATATATATATATATATATATATATGTGTGTGTTATAATTAAATTTTTGACATTGAGCAATGCAAGCTTAATATGACATAATAAGAAAAATAAATGCCTGAACGGGATTCGAACCCGGATCTATGGGCTACCATCCCCGCAGATCCGGGTTCGAATCCCGTTCAGGCTTTTATTTTTCTTATGTCATATATAAATATATATATATATATATATTTGTCTGTTTGTCCTGTTTGACCGTTATGCGTTACCATACCGTTCCATTCGATTCTGATTTTTTTTTTAATGTTCAGGAGTTTCCCGGGTAGGCTATAAGAGAGTTGTAATTCTCAACTTTTTCTTCTTCTTCTTCTTCTTCTTCTTCTTCTTCTTCCTTTCATGAGATAGACCTAGTGGTCTGTTACGGTCTCAATCCAACGTTTGAAGGGTCTGCCCAAAGATCTCTTGCCTGGTGGCTGGTAATTTAAGATCTGACGTGGTATTCTTGTTCTGCTCATTCTTCTTACGTGAGATTTCCAGTTGTTTCTGTATTTTTATACATATTCCATGACTGATTCTGTTTGTAATTCTTTGAGAATATCAGAATTCCTTCTTGAGTAGCCTGCAGTACGTCTCATAAATTTCATTTCTGCCGCAGTTAGTCTTTGTTCATCTACACTGCGAATTGTCCAGGCCTCACTGCCGTAACATAATATGGGTCTGGCCAGTGTTTTATAAATTCTAATTCGTGTGTGTTGCTACACAGAAAGAGTGCAAAGGACATTCAGGGCAGATATGCGGCTGAAGTTAAGATCATTCGTGCGTCAGTCCGTTCGAAAAGGGAACAACTTGGCGAGTTGATCCTTTTTCGAAATGACTACCTGAAAGGTAAAGTCAGAAAGTGGTAAAATAATTGTGTATTTGATCTATTCTCACGCGGGATCGATGTAAGGACATATGTAAACATGGAATAACAAAAAAAGTGAATTTCAGAAAAAATCGTAGATGATCCCTTTTCGAAATGACTGATTCAATTATTTTCAATATAGGACATATGCTACAGCAGTGTGATGTACATCGTAACATATTCATCAGACCCCACTCTGATGTACCCAGACCAAATAAATGAGTGATGTGCTACAGCTAGATTAGCGTGGCTCATTCAGTACTTACGGCTTTAGGACTCTCTGCTTTCCGGCTGTGCGGTGTACGCTCTAGAAAGATAAAACCTCATTTCACCCTATTCCACATCAGATTCGGCTAAACAACAACGCCGCTACACGTGTGAGGGCTAAATGGATAATTCCAAATTGATAACAACTAAGGTCCCAAATGCGACTAACTGCCACTTTCCCCCCGTCCCCCGTTTCACTTACTCTAAATATGTGTTGAAATTAGATTATACATTATTTTAAATTTTTAAAGTTATTAAAACCACCAACCAGTAATATTTCTGTAGAATTTTAATATGTTAATGAAGGCTTTAAATATCGCCTTCATTTATTTTTACAATTTGTAAGAAGGATTGTTACCATAGGTTCTTAATTGGATGTTTTTGGGCGATAGTGTGTTTTTTCGTACTTACAGCAATGCCGACCATTATTGAAAGTTCAACTTCCTACATTTCGGGATTGCTAACCTAAATAACCATACTGTAATAAAATAACTACACTGTAATATTACATATTACAAATCGCGTGTGGGAAGTATAACCACTGCCCTCTATGTTTACTACGTACAATATATATACAAAAAATATCCAAAAAAAAGTAGTGTTAATACACATTATACGAAACAAATCACTGCATATTTTAAATGAACTGAACTTTATCTGAAACAATATAAAACAATAAATACGTACTTGCTTCCATTGTATCACTAAATGTTCTCACGGCCTCCTGTATTTTCAAATAATAAACAATGCCCACACTGTTAACGTTAGTTAATTGCCTATAATGAATGCAAATACTTCCAAAAAAGATGTTATTATTTTAATATTATTTATTATTTTTAAAACACCATCGCATAAAAATTATGTACGTGCACTTTTGTGAAGTGTTTTACAGAATCTCAGAAATTAAAAATCTCGCTATCGCTCGGTTCTTAAACATTTTCCTCCATTCTGTAAAAGCCACTTCCCAACCTCACATCGTGATATACTATTAATAAGACTTTTTCCTTCGCTTAGATCTAATTTATGTAAATAATATTTGAATATCGAATTTATAAATATCGAAGGTTAATAATGAAAGTTAACTAATGTGCTTGAAAATTCAAAACAAAACACTGCGATACCTCGAAAAGTTGATAAAAATTTGAATAATGTTTATTTAAAAGTTAACTGAATAAATGGATAACTAATTATTTTCTGTAATTTATCAAATATCAAAATAAACTACGCATCAATTGTATGATTTTCCTTGTGAATTTATAGTCTTGCGGGCGTGTGTATATTATTATTTCCTTGAATTTGCCAATCAAGAATAAAATTTCCCTACCAAATCTTTGTGGATCAAAGACAATGTTTGCACACACAACTGCCATCTCTGAACAAAATACGTAACAAGTACGAAGTAGTCCATTCATTGAACATTAGAATTTGCTCACAGAGGTCTGAAACCAATGTTACTACTATTAATTTGATAATTTTTGTAACGAAAAATAATAATGAAAGTACAAATCTGTTATACAAAAGTTTTCTTTCCATGTCATTTCAGGTAACTACAGATTTTTTCTTAGTGAATTGATAGTCTTCCGTGTGTATATATTGTTATTTGCTCGAATTTGAATTTTTTTTACTCAAAATAATATTTCTCTACTAACTATATCCAGATATAAGGTATTTTTTATGCACTCAACTACCATCTCTGAACGAAATATCCATTTATAAGGAGTCAACTGAATAAACACCAATGAAATCCTTACTGATATTTAAAAAATACAAAGTTTTCATAAGTAAGGTCACGAGTGAATTTATCTAGAGAATTTAAATATCAAGAGTGGCATTTGTTAGGATTATTTAACGAATAAAATTAAGCTGTTTACTCACAAATCATTATGTAACTATAGTTATTTTAAAATATTTATATATTTAAAATAAACGGCGATGTTTGAAAACAAATGAGAAACGATTGGTGCCCTTCATTTGCTTCTTTTGTTCATCACTGCAACCAGATCATATTATCTATTGCCAAAGGATCGCAATATTGTAAGAATACTCCATAATGGAGAAATTTATAATCAACATTATAGGTATTAATTAATTTTTGTTGTTCTGTGCTTTAAATATGTCAATTATATTTTTTTGCAACGTCATTTCCTGGAAAATAATTCGTTTAAGAAAGTGCAAACTGTGGTTTCTTTTTTTTTTTTGTGGTATAATCAAATGCTTACTTACTTACTCAATGGCAATATCGAACCCGTAGGTTCATGGCCGCGCGGACATAAGCTCTCCATACATCCCTATCCTGAGCCAATGTTTTCCAATCATAATCTACTTCCCTCAAATCATAGTTAATGTTATTCTCCCACCTCATTCTTGATCTAACAACTGGGCGTTTTCCCTCTGGTTTTCCCACAAGAATCTTCCATGCACGTCTTTCATTCCCCATTCGTGCCACATGTCGTGCCCATCGCAGTCTACGAGACTTAACTGTTCTCATTACATCTGGCTTCCTATAAAGACCATGTAATTCACTGTTATTCAGTCTTCTCCATTCACCTGTCTGTTCATCTCTCTTTGGTCCAAAAATTGTCCTAAGAACTTTATTCTCAAATACTCGTAATCTCCTTTCCTGCCTTAAAGTAAGAGTTCATGTTACCCCAGTTGAACCCATGTCCGCATTTCTTGACGGTTGTATTTTTACGGTGAAATATCGTCACTCTTTCGACCAAGGTACTTTTTTTCGTCTGGCTTATCACCTTCGATCAGTCCGGCATGGGTAACCCTATCGGCAGCAATGCTACCGCCGGCATAGTTCTCGGGATCATTTAAGCACGCAAGCTACTCCACCACGACAAGGTACAGATAACATGGAGGGCTTCGAATAAAAATAACATTATTAATATAAATTCTCTTAAGCCAAATAATGTTATACTAAAACGTAACGATAAAATCATAGCATCAACTCTATTGCATTGTTGAGAAGGAAACCAGACTTGAATATGCAAGATAAATCTTCCGCCCTCAAATATATTCAATATTTCAAGATTAGACACTCTCAGTCTATCTCTATAACAATTCTTAAACAATTTTAACACCGTGGATTTATCATTCTTCTTGTTGTCATTGTAGAAACAATAAAAGACAGTAACCATGGCACTGCTTCAGACTTTATTTTTTGCAGCTGACTGGTTATGTTATTCACATAACGAAAATAAATTATGTATCAAACATAGAACTGTCTACTATCTGTAAATGTTAGCTTTCTGATCAGAGGTGAATTTTACATTTTAGAAAAAAATGAGAAAGAAAACAACTGTAATTATCAAGATGTGAAATTGAACATTTTGAAATTCAACTGACAATTTGAGAACAATGGAGAGAGAAAAATTTTAGAGGAAATATAACGGTAAGATATTATTCAAACAAAAAGGTTTATAACCTGGATGGAGCCGCATTTAAGTAAGCTATTATATACATATGAAACTATACATGTTCCTTTTCTGTGATATCTAAAATTATGATTTGAAGCATTTGATATGTAATGTTATAGCATTTGTACAACGTTTTCAATCCTTATGTGTTTAGTTTGGTTTTTTGTAGAACTTTATTTAGATTTACTCCAATTTCAGAGGATATAAAAACTTCAAGATATTCAGATCACAAAAGCCACACCAACGACCACGCGACTCGCTTGGGCGAATAAATGAATCCAGTGTCTAGGGATATATCTAGGCCACCCCGATTCCCGAGGGGACATAAATATCGGGATCCCTTAAGGTTGCCGGGGCAGAGTGCAACATTTAGTTTTAATGTTTCTACATTTTTATTTAATCTAAGTACTACATTTCTGGAATCAGTGTTTTCAATGTTGTGAAATGTGATACTGCATTTTTATGTTTAATTAGGCTGTGTTTCAGATTCCAATAAATGAACAACTGATCTCATAGACAACTGCTTGTAGAGGGTCACCACGCAGAGAAGAATCTCGTAGATTCATAGAGTGCTCGTGCCCTACTGATACAACAATCTTATTTCACAAAGGTAATACTAATGCCATTTTGTTTAAAGGTAAAATTATTCTTTATCACTGTACTGAAAGGGGTTCAGACATCATACAAGTGCCGAAAAAAAGTAAATAAAGGAATGTTTGTTGTCTAAAATGTACCTTATTAAACAAATCAATTTATATGAAGTTTAAAATGAATGTTATGGAAATGTGTAGGGACCATATTGGTAACTGGTAACCGAATTCCGATGATGATGATGATTTTGTTTAAAGGTATAATTATTTTTTATCATGTCGATGTAAGTATAAAAACTTTGTAAATAGATGATTCATATTTTAGGTTATGAACTCTAAATTTTATATAATGTAGTAGTGTGATTTTAAAAATGTTATTGTAAGTTATTCTTAAGACTTTGTAATATCCGTTATTGTAAGTTAAGTAAGTTATTTTTTATTGCACGTTATTATTAATTATTATTGTGTTTTTTTTGTTGTGAAAATAGGACCAAGTAGCAAGTAACGGGATTTTAATGTGTTTACCTCCATTTTTTTTTTTCGGTTTGAAAAACATTGATTACCTACAGATCGATCGCAATTATAAAATTTATATTACTTGCTCTTGGTGAAACGTTTTTATGTAAAACAATATATTTTGCATAAAAACGTTAACGGGACCAAATATCTGTCATTCCTTCATTATGTTCAGAATTCATTCAATTAAAATACTAATGTATGGATAGGATTTTTTTTTTCACTAAAAGTAAAGACTGCAACATAGAAAGTAATCAGTGGTAATACTTGTTACTTCAATAAGTTGCAATTAACTTGTTTAAAGTTTTATAAATATAACTTCTAGAAAAGTTCATCAATGTTTTCTGTAGAATCTAACAAAATTATCAAGATATTACACATTGGATTTTGTATCAATAAACAGAATTATATTCTATTTACATAAAATACTATAATTATACTAATCTGGGTTCATAAATTCCTTTCCCTAGAATGAATACATTGAATAAAATATATGAAGGGACAACAGAAATAGCCTATCCCTCACGTCCTCGTCGTGGTCCTGGTAATGCAGCAAATTGGAAACCAATAGATTTTAACCCTTAAATTGCGATACTCAATTTTCCAATCCATCTTATTTTAATGTGTCGGCCTCAGTGAAAATAAATAATGAATAACTGTAAACTATTGTTGCATATTATTGTTAACTTGGCACAAATTAAAATTATTCCGACTAAGTTTGTAATTGTTTTAAATTAAACGAATGCTTCTAATGTGATGCGTTACCAATTTAAGGGTTAATTAGTTTAAAATTCGCTGCAGCTAAGAGGGAAGGTAATTGTTTTTGTGGATTATTAATTTTCATTAACACTGTTTTTATATATATATTATATATATATATATATATATATATATATATATAGACCAGCTTCATGGGCTTGTGGTCAGCGTTTCTGACTACTATTCATGAGGTCGATTCCCGGTCAAACCATAGGATTTTTTTCTTAAAGGGAATTATTCCTATGGTTGCCCATGATCTAGAATTTAGGTTAAGTTTAGGTTAAGAACTCTCCTGGCGCTACATTATCATTTATAACCCATCATAATATCATCGGGGTAATGTAACTCCGCCTCCTAGGAGTTGCATCTTCAGAACTTGGTAACAATTAAGCCAATGCCAAGAGAGAACTCTAGAAATGTCGAAATGACAACCTGGGGTATTGAATAATACGGTATGTATGTATGTATGTATGTATGTATATATATATGCATAATACGCTATAAGGGATAAGGTCGGAGGTTCAAGACCTGATGTTGTCAGGATTTTTAAATTGTCCCTAAATATTCTGACGGTACCATTGCCCTGGGATCGGTTCAGCCTCTAATGGAAATGAGTACCAGATGCTTGTTCTGGGGGTAAAGAGGCCGCCACACAGGGCAAACAATCCGACAACTCTTGACGATTGTCTAATAAGGTTGGGCCCCTAGTGCCTCCTGAGCTCTATAGTGGTATCCTTTTTTTCTATATATCATCATCATCATCATCCGGTATCATGGCAGCTGCCGCCGTCTTCCGGAAACCAAACGCCATTCCTCTCTGTCCATCCATTGATCTTCCTCCATATATATATATATATATATATACACAGCAAAACTTGTTCAAAGCGGAATCGCATGGGACCAATTTGTTTTCCACATTAGACAACTTTCCGCATTAAAAAAAACAAAAAAATATTAACCAATCATAGATTATAGAGCGCCGTATATGTCTTTTTATGTACCTTGGATTAATTGTAGTTCCACTGCCTTTGGAAAGTGAAGTATAGTACGTAGGAGCGACTTCGACTGTAACGCGCGAAAACAGTCCCGTATCGCCAGAGTTAAAAAGTCTCTTACACGCGTATCCTGAAATTAAAGTATGCAGTTTCGGTTTCCACTCACTAACTAAACTTTCGTCCACATCCTTTGATTCCCCGCAAATTTTATTCCACATTATATTGTGTTATCTTTTAAAACTGTCCACAATCAACCTGAAGATGCCTTGAAATCGTTCTTCCCTAGGGATATAGCAACACACACCTGGATGATTTATTTTATTTTTTCCTTCTTCATTTGACCATTTCCTTGCATCCATTCATTCATTATTTTTTCTTTGTATTTTAAAATCTCCTAAAGTTGGGTTTTTTTACATTTAAATTTTGTCATAATATCGCGTACCGAGACTTTGTTTTTCTTTATCTTCAATCACTTTCACTTTTCCGTTTAATGACAATGATACATACGATTTAGCCATCTTCATTCTGTAAATTCATAATGCTACCTGTGAAAGATACGTACACAATCGGTCTCAGATCGTAAACTAATTTAAGATTTTACAGTGGACTGATTATTTGTAAGACAGATACCACACGCCAAATAGTTGTTAAACGAACCTGTATTTCGCAAAACGGGTGTGCAGTAAGGCCGAAGAAAATTCCAGATACAGGTAGAAACTCTACTTCACCCGGCGGCAAGAGTCATCACTTATTGTTAATTCGCCAAACGATATTTCAATTAAACAGAAACTAAGTTATTTCTCTCTCTATTTTTCCGTCTTATAAACATATTTTCGTGAATTGTGTAGAAATATCCTTCCGTTTTCGCGTTGAACAGATTCCGTTTTACACAAAATAAATACACGTAAAATTACTATTATTTCGACGGGACCAATAAATTTGTTCACGTTGGACAGATTTCCGCACTATTAACGTTCCGGATTAAGGAAGTATTACCGTATATTGCTTTATACAAATACAAGTGTGTGTGTGTGTGTGTGTGTGTGTGTGTGTGTATGTATGTGTGTATGTATATATATATATATCCTAGCGAACCTAGCAGACGTTGTCCTGGCGAACGTTCAAATCTCGTGTTATGGCCGGATTATAAAAATATAAGTTACTTTTTTACCATAAAATTCACTAATTAAAAATTAATTAGATGTTATTAAAATTATTAAATAAGTTCGCCAGAAAACTCCTCACTGCCATCTGTTGTGGGCCAAGAAGCGTGCATGATGACATCACATCGTTGTCGCGCGGAATATGTCGATAATGCAGATGACTACACATCTGACATAGAAAATCCTATACCCCGATCGCAGTGCCACCTACCGAGACCAATTGTGAATCTAAACCATATAGGGACCCATTCAAACACATACAAAATAAATAATAGTTTTAAAAAACTAAAAGAACACGCTTTATTAGAAAACTAAAAAACGAAATATAATTTTAATTTCCAATACGCTTCGGATAAAATAAAGTGGTCAACAAAAAAAATCATCTTCAACACATATAGAATAAAATTAGAGTTATCAACAAAAAGAAAATAATTTTACCATCAAAAGCGTGGGGTGCTCTATATCAATTAATATATTTGATAATAAACAGATATTGGTAAAAGTAAGCTCTCTAAGAAGAAAATGTAAAAATCATAAAAAGCACCCCACGCTTTTGATGGTAAAATTGTTTTCTTTTTGTTGATAACTCTAATTTTATTCTATATGTGTTGAAGATGATTGTTTTTGTTGACCACTTTATTTTATCCCAAGCGTATTGGAAATTAAAATTATTTTTCATTTTTTAGTTTTCTAATAAAGCGTGTTCTTTTAGTTTTTTAAAACTATTATTTATTTTTTATTTTGTAGTTTTAATATTTTACAGAATAAGATAAAAATGTAAATATCTTTAAATTCGATACTAAGTAATACTCCTCTATAAAAAAAAACCCTCCCAGCCGGATTTGAACCAGCGACGTATGGATTACTGAAATTATATACCACTAAGAGTTCACTGCTCTATCAACTGAGCTCTTACAACGATTGACTAAAAACTCGACAAGTCCGCAACCTATTATACCAGTTTTCATTTTTTTTATTTTCGGATGATTCTGGCCAGGATTTTAGAAACAAAATATGACATTATTGTATTGTCACGGGTTCTCTACACGTATACAAAGTTTCAAGTCGATCCAATGTTTCTAAGTGGGTGAAAATCGCTTTGAAAGATTCCGTTACATTGATACAAAAACCCTTTTTTTATTTTCTGATGATTATGGCCAGGATTTTAGAAAATAAATATGAAATTGTTGTATTGTCACGGGTCCTCTACAAGTATACAAAGTTTCAAGTCGATCCAACGATTTTAAGTGGGTGAAAATCGCGTTGAAATATTCCGTTACATAGATAGATAGATACAGGTCAAGCTAATATAAAGCGTGGAAAAAAAAATCATCAAAATCGGCCCTGTTGTTTAGGCAGTTTTTGACTTCTGGTTTTAAGTAAACCTCCGCTTCTACTAAAAAAATAATTGTCGGATTTCGTTCATTTTTGGCTGATACCGACTTCGGTTTATTTTAATAGGATATATTGAGTTTCGTTGTGAAACATCGAAAAATGTGATCGCTAGAACAATTTTCAAATGTTCACTTCAGGTGGAATCCTGTACCTAATGGTTTTCGAGGGTCCAATTGTAAATCTAAACCATCAAGGGACCCAATAAGGCGCACACAAAAAAAATCATCAAAATCGATCCAATCGTTTAAGAGTAGTTCAGTGACAAACACATGTACAGAAGAATTATTTCCGGGTTCAAATCCTGTCCAGGCATTTATTTTTCTTATTATATATATATTATTTATTTATTTATTTATTTATTTATTCAACAATGCATCCTTTAATTAGAGTCAGATATGTTTTTCCGAATAATCTCTAAAAAAATCTAGTCAAATTCTCGTGATGCCGCATTTAGGTTATTGCGACATCTTATTGAAAATATTAACGATGGACTAGCAGATATTGGCTACAATCCTTCGGAATTCTTTGACAGTGAGGGGGAAGTGAATTTACGAGAATAAATACAAATCCATGATGCACGTAATAGATGCACGTAGTTCATTAGCCCAGTCTTATGTTCTCTTTGACACTACAGGCCTAGAAGACCACCCGGCTGGCTTCACATTCACATGTTCCAATTACTGATGTGGACGATCATTCAGCCAGTATAAGCGTGTTATGTGATCGGGTCCCTCAGCTGTTATAATTAGTTTTGTCAACCGGGAGAGCAACTTATTGTAGTTGGCAAAATTCCTCGCGATGCTGAGTGGAATTCGGTCCCTATTGGCCAAAATTCTATGAGAAAATATATTCCTATTCCCCTACGAAAATGAACTCTTCACCAAGGTATAATGCTTTAGATCCCTCAGCTACGACGAGGGACTTTCTATAGCAAATCACTTTATTGATATTAAAATGGTTTGAGCTTCAGTGTTTAAAAACCCCTGAACACTCCAAGAAATATAACATTTTATTTACCTTATTTAAAATAGGGTTAGCAATTGGCTAGAAATACACCGTGTTCCAAAATGATGGACGGGGTTTTAGATAGTTGGTATAGCTTTGCAAACGAAACTGGATGCGTGGTTATTTGCTATACCGGCAATGAAAGAAAGACTACAAATGTTTTTATATTACCTCCCACATGCGCTATCAGCTGACATTCGTGCAATATATATACAATCTGATAGTCATATTTCTCAAAGTCAGTCACTGAAAATAATGCTATGACCTATTCAGAATGTTAAAAAGGAGGAGCTTTCTTTAATATGATAAATTTGTTTGATAAATTCGAGATGAAACACGTCTGGATTATTTGTAATTAAAAAATCATTAAAATGTGGTTGGACATCGAATCCCATTTGGGGCATGAGTTAAATAGTCAAGGACAATAATAAAAATACAAATCTAATACAATATTTTCTATTGTTCGATTTGCAAGTAATAATTAAATATAAATATTTAAATTTATTGTTAAATTCGCCCTACTACCTAAACGTAAATAATTTATTTCATGTCTTTCACACGGAATTCTAATAAACAATTTGAAATAACTCTTGTTCCCGTATTCTTTCTAACGCATTTATTTTAGATCTTACTTCCTCCAAGAATAAATTATTATTTTACTCAGATTTTTATTAAAGACAAGGTTAACATCATAGTTAACACCATACATGTATTATCATCATAATCTTCTTTATCATTATCATTATTAATTATTATCATTATCATTATTATCTTACTAATCATAATGTATTTAGCACAAAGGAAATGCTAGGCATTAAAACATGTATCTAATATAACCGATTATATAATAATAATAATAATAATAATAATAATAATAATAATAATAATAATAATAATAATAATAATAATAATAATAATAATAATAATAATAATAATAATAGCAATAATAATTTCTGATGTAAAATATTACGAAAAGTAAGACAGATATAGAGAAATCGTATTTTTACTATAGATTGGTCATACAATTTTCAGACATTTATGTCAATTCCGCTCATTATAGGTTTCTTATCGATAATCAGTACATACATTTAGTATCGGAATAAAGATTAGAAGTATAAAGCATTAACACATCGGGATTAAGAATTGAAAATATAGTCCAGGCTTCTTAGAATTAAAACATACTTTGGGTAAAAATATATATTACCCCAATTTATATTTATCCTTGTCAAAATTTGCTGAGTAAGTAATAAAATAATTAACTGTTATTAATATTTAAAATATGATCACATGGAATAAGTTGCAATGTATCACATGGAATACTAAGCGTCAATAACAGAAGAAAATCATAAATAATGTGATAAATCATTAATTATATGAATGTCTTTTTTAATAATTCCCTCAGGATTGCGGTAGATATCAACCAACATTAACGTCTAAGATGAAGTCAGTAAAATTAGAAAAATGAAATATTGGCAAATTTAAATTTTCTTAATATATAACTGTCACATTCATACATATCACAATTATAAGAAATGAATCCTATGTATGAACCTAAATATTTTATAAACGATGGAATAAAGTACCCTTTGCTTCGGTCCCGAATTCTTTAATTTTAATAATATATTAAGCATATACTTTCAATATAATAACTTTGTTTTTTACTAAGTGTCCCTTTGACACTATGATATAGCGGTATAGGAGTTTGACAGACTGGCCTATATATATATATATATATATATATGCCACGAAAAGAAAAATAAACGCCTGAACCAGGATATGAACCCAGGACCGCTAACTTGATACGTTAGTGCGCTATCAGTTAGGCTATCCAGGCATCCTAGTACTAGCATTTACTTTCTCTTATATATAAAATCAAAATTTAAAAACATAACACACAGATCTTAGAATTGTTTTCCAGTTTTGATTTATATATATCGCATAGTGCCAATTTTTTGTCCGCATTAGACAATATTCCGCATTATAAGAACATTCAAAATATTAACCAATCTGAGATTATAGAGGACCGTATATGTCTTTTTATGTACTTTGGATTAAGTAGTTCCGCTGCCGTTGAAAAGTGACGTTTAGTATGTACGAGCTACTTCGACGGTAACGCGCGAAAAAAAAGTCCCGTTTCGTCACTGTTAAAAATGTTTCTTATCCTGAAATTAAAGTATGCAGTTTCGGTTTCAACTCACTAACTATACTATCGTCCACATCCTTTGGTTCCCTGCAAATTTCATTCCACACTATATTGTGTCGTCTTTTAAAACTATCCACAACCGACCGGAAGATACCTTGATATCGTAATTCCCTTGGAATATAGCAACAGCTAGAGCTTGACTTTGGAGCATCGGAAATTTGGAGACTTTTGATCGTGGACTTGTAAAACACACCTCGTTGATTTCTTCATTAATTTTTTTTTGTTGTTCTTCATTTGAGCATTTCCTTGCATCCATTCATTCGTTATTTTTCCTTTGTGTTTTAAAATCTCACATACTTGGGTTTATTAACATTTAAATTTAGTCATTATTTTGCGTACTGAGAGTTTGTTTTTCTTTATCTTCAATAACTTTTATTTTTTCGTTTAATGGCAATCATACATACGATTTAGCCATCTTTATTCCGTAAATTCAGAACGCTGTTTGTTACAGATACGTACACAATTGGTCTCAGATCTTAAACTAATTTAAGATTTTACAATACACTGGTTATTTATAAGACATATGTCACGTGCGAAATATTTGTTAAACGAGCCTGTATTTCGCAAAACGGGTTTGCAGTGAGGACGAAAGAAAATTCCAGATACAGGTAGAAACTCTGCTTTACCCGGCGCGGGCGGAAAGTCTCATCACTTATTGTTAATTCGCCTAACGGTAATTCAATGAAGTGGAGAGTAATTTATATCTCTCTCTATTTTTGCGCCTTATAAACATTTTTTATGAATTATATAGAAATATCCTTCCGTTTTCACGCTGGACAGATTCCGTTTCATACGAAATAAATGCACCTTAAATTACTATTATTTTGCCGAGACCAAGAAATTTGTTTACTTTGGACAGATTTCCGCATTATTCACGTTCCGGATTAAAAACATTTTACTGTATATATATATATATTTATTTCGAGTCCACCGCTGTGGTCTCGAGGTAGGGTGCTGCCTTGTCACATAGCGGGCCCGGGTTAGATTCCCGGTCGGGATAAGCTCCTGAATGATGCTTTTTTTCGGGTTTTTTCCTCGCCTGTATGTACAAATTTCAGGAAGCTTAGGGCCCAACGGTCCCCAAAAATCATCCGACCATGATCATCATCCTTATCAAGCTACCACACCTATAATTCCCTAGTAAAGCTGCAAAGCATAGCATGAAAATGCTATGATTGCAGTGAAAGACCTGCATTCGGGCAGAATTACTATGGATGGATGGATATATTCGATGTTTTAATTAAATTTTGGCATTAAAGGAAGGTCATTTATAAAGGTCAAAACTAAAATATGTACTATAGAGGAATAAATAAATAAATAAATATATATATATATATATATATATATATATATATGTGTGTGTGTGTGTGTGTGCATGCGAGCGTGTGTGTCTGTATGTGTGTGTGAAAACTAAACTATGTTTTGAAAACAACATATTCTAAAATATGTATATTTCGTCCACCGCTGTGGTCTCGGGGTAGCGTGCTGCCTTGTCACGCAGCGCGTCCGGGTTCGATTCCCGGTTGGGACAGTTTTTCTGGGTGAGGTTTTCATCGGGGTTTTTCCTCACCTGTAAGACAAATGTCAGGAAAACTTTAAGGCCCAAACGGTCCCCGAAATCCTATGGCCATCGCAATCATCATCATATATATTCATCTTAGGATTAGGGACTCTCCTAGCGCACCATTATTATCATCATCACCCATCATATCATCGGGGCAACATAACCCCGCCTTCCAGGCGCCCCAACCTCAGAAGTGGGTTACACGTACGCCATGCCAGGATAGAAACCAGGAATGTCGGAAAGACAAACCTGGGGCATTTGAAAAAAAAATGTATATTTTAAATTGCTTTTATTTTCTTTGAACATAATAACTATAATTAGGTCTAACAATAAGATTTTTTATGGTTTACTGGTTTAGCTGCCTTCATTTTTTAACCAAAGTGCGCTGACGTAGTAATTCGTTTAATGAACACTTACCTAGAAACGTCTACCGACAATTCCACGAAAGCCTGTGGTATGTAGTCCATGGATCCGATGTCAGATGGCAGCATGTACCATTGTAGAGCTCCTGTAAATAAAGTACTGACATGTCAAAAACATTCGATCATTTCTATCAAGAAATGGGTTTCTTTATTTAACTGGTAGAAATTATTGCCTCCATTCCTAAGTTGCTCTTTGAATTTAACATGTAGCATAAGGGGAGAAAATTTACGTGAAAAACTGTATAACTGTGTTCTCATTGGAACATTATTATCTAATAATAACATAACGAATAATAGGACTACATATATTGGGTATCTGTTCAAATATAACGTAGAGAAATTTATCTATGTAATGTTAAAAACAAAATATTCAGAATTAATACAAAAAAGATGAAAATTTAAGGAAATTCAAGACTTAATTTAAAAACAAAGTGCAATACATTTTTATATAATTTAAACTTTACAATGAAACATATAGTATTACAAGTTAAAAACTTCCTGAATTAAAATACGCAATTAAAAATAATTGACTAATTTCTTTATTATAACGTGGCTGTAATATATTTCGAATTAACTAAAGTTAGATTATTCATTTTTGCTTAATATATGGACTCCTTATGTACATATTTCATTAGGCTAAACGCAAACTATAATTTTAAAAAAATATGTAGAGAGTGTGTGTGTGTGTGTATATGTACGTTTGTGTGGATAAAATAGTGTACACAACTAATAATTACAGAAAATATTTATATAATATATAATACTCGTAATTACTATTCCATTTAGACTCTACAGGAATAGTTTCAGGTTCTACTGAATTGTCGGAACAATACCTTAAATAAAATATTTTATGAAAATCCAACATTAAAATAACATAAACTCAAGTACATTAAAAAAATATGAATAGCTTATTGTTTCTTTTTTTTTTACTTTTGCCACCAGGATGTCTTTATGACATTTATTTATGGTATTATCTCCTGCGATGGGAGAATTGAAACCCACTTTTTAAATCGGGACGCCCTAATATTGATGTTTTCTTTTGTTCAATACCACCACGTTATCATTTCGACATTCCGGTATTCTCTCCTGGTATGGCGTTATTGGAACCCACTTTTGAGGTTGGGGCGCCTGGAAGGCGAGTTACATTGCCCCGATGACATATGCTAGGTGATGATGGTGGTAATGATGTGCCAAGAGAAACCTTAATCCTAAACTTAACGAACATGTTATGATGATAACGATGGCCAGATGATGTTCGGGGACCATTTGGGCCTTAAAGTTTACAGACATTTGTCTTACAGGTGAGCAAAAATCCCCCCCCCAAAAAAAACCATCGCCCAGGAAACTTGTCCCGATCGGGGATCGAATTCGGGCCCGTTGCGTGACATGGCAGTAGGCTACATCGAGATCGTAACATAAAATTTTATAAGCTGTATTAATTTAAAATTCATAAATTCCTGACTTTGTTATGATATTAAATAATCTAAGCACAGAATATTATAAAGACCGCAATTCGTCATAAGAGGGGAATCATTAGACAGGATCTTTGAAGTGAATATATATATATATATATATATATATATATATTGTGGAAAGCAACGGGAAGCTACCACACCTACAATTCCCTAGTAAAGCTGCAAGCATAGCATGAAAATACTATGATTGTAGTGATGACCTGCCTTTGGGCAGAATTACTATGGATGGATATATATATATATATATATATATATATATCTTATAATTAATCTAGAATTATTAAATACTTCATTAAAATCTTCAGTCTAGTGATTTTTTTTTCATGTTGTTAGAGTTTCTTAAATTATGGAAAACCAGAAGTCTTCATGGGTCGTTTAAAGACTGGATTAAATATGGAAACAAGTTTTATTAAGACCGTACCTTTATTCAGATTCTCTATACATACTGATATGCTGCCATCCATGAGGAAGTTTGTGAACTAGTAACATAACTGTATCGATTAGTTCTAGCACATGTGATAACACTCTTGTAAAACAAGTTATTTAAAAATCAAAAAGCTTAACAGAATTTAAATAAAAATCAAAGCATAACGAATTATATCGTATTTATATTCATGATATGCAAATAATTTAAATATTGATGCATTCCCGACAGTTTGTTCTTGATATGTATTCATTAGATTTTAAGTTTTGTCGAGAGATGTCACAAACACTCTTTGATAACACCTTAGGGATCTCAACACTTGTAACATGTACTTTATTGTTTTGACAGTAAATTAACATATTTATTGGAAGTTAATATCCTGTAATAAATAGTATTCTATCACATAATCTACCCAAAATAGTGTAAATGTGAATCAATTTAATCTACTTACACAAGATAATATGTTTCGAATGCTAATATTCCATGGCCAGAAGGTTTTTGGGTCGTCTGCTGGCCCCACATCGACACGTACGACACGTATTATTAACAGAGGTGGACGAGCATCTAGCCAGTATATGGGTGATATGTGATTAGGATGATGGATTTCTCAGGCGTTAATTGGTTTTCTCAACCTCAAGCAGCTACATATTGTAGCGAAGTTATCCAAATTCGTCACAATGCTGGTGGGCACCAGTCCCAAAGTTGTTAAAATTCCCTCAGAAAATGTCTTCCGCCATAATGGTTCGAACCAATTCAAGTACCAGCTCTGCACTAAGCCATCATACTTTAACCACTCGGCTATGGCGCATGGGGTAATATTTTCATCCACGTAGGATTCCAAAATAAAAAAATATGTCAACCAGGTACTGCCGTACTAGGCGAATTCCTCAACAAGCCGAATTTATATTTCGGTTTTGCTAATTTACGGAATATATATTTCTTTTGTTAATTAAATTGAATGATATATAGTTACATTGCTATATTGCAAACGTGGTTTGTGATAATTATATATATATATATATATATATTTAAAATTTAGGTTTCAGGTAAATCGTCTCAATTCGTTGATGTTTTAGTTTAATAGTATACTGAATTTTGATCCAGAAGTCGAAAATTGCTACCGCTAGAAGAATTTTAAATGTTCGTTTCAGGTGAACTCCTAACTTTTTTAATTGACTGATATGCCGAGTTTAGTTAAAAACTAGAATTCCGTCGCTAGAGCGTTAATGGACACACACTGTGACAAGAATATATGACACCTAACATAAGTTTTAATAAATATTTGAAAATCACAAAATAATCTCACTTGGGCAAATTTGTAGTAACAGTTCTCAGAGAAAGGATTTAACCAACCAAGGATAAGGTTGGGATGTACGACCATATAGGGAAATAAAAGGTCAGGACTTCGATACCAAATTCAAGAGGACAAACCACACACTTACATCTAACATTTCGTAGGGAATAAGGATCAGATGGACACTCCAGAACAATGTCTCAAATTAAGGAACTTACTTAAGATTCCTACAAATATAATATTTTAAAACTAAAATTCCTCGTGAAGGTGGGTCTCGAATGTTCCGCACCAACTGAAATATATGAAGTTAATTGTATGTACTTTTATCGCGAGTTTAATTAAATAAAATTATTTAATCTTTTTACTGTTGTCTGATTTTACGAAAATCTCCCCCTTATTCTGAATACATAAGAATCTAAATATGCATCACCCTAAAGGAACAGACTGGTTACTGCAATAGGGCAATCTAAATAACTATTGCGACAACTAGATATATTGTGACAATAGTGACCCTAGTGCCCAACACACTAACAAATATATATGACATGGTCATTTTCGGTTCTCTACTGTCATCGTGGAGCTGCTATTTATTGTAGGTAACCAAATTCCACACCCTTGCCTCTGATCCCGAGGATCGTGTGTTCAAACCCAGCCGGGGTCGATGTTTTTTTTATGGATGGAAAAATCCAAGGAGCAAGACCTCAGAGAGGGAGTTCGAGCCGTGGGCCCCGAGTCTGAATATTTTCAGGCTCGTATAAGATCCTTAAGCCTGAATAAAAATACCTCTAAGTAAAATTTATCGACCTCACCATTCAAGTAATACCTTAGTAGCCTTCTAGATGTCTCACTGAGTCGGTATATGTTGTCTGTATAGCATTCATGACATCTTTGGGCAAGTAACTAAATTAACTTGGTCTAGTAATTCCTAACAAAGGAGAGGCTGAATGTTTAACATTTGGCTACACCATTGTAGATGTAGAAATTTCTCACGATGGGTAGGCAGCGGTACCGAACTGACCGAAATACATTGAGAAAATTTATTCTCTCATGCGGACTGAAAGTAGCTCTAGTCTCGTAGCTCATGAACGATATCTTAAAACTCGGCTACGGTTTGGGCCACAGTATTAATAATGTACTACATATAAACATTTAGAAGAAAATTCGTAGTTTGTAGATAATTTTTCTAGCATTCGCACTGACGCCTAATTTAATTTTCATAAGAAATAAACACCGGTAAACAAACTCAAACCTACTTTTTTCATGAGGTATAATTTATTCATAGCGTAATATAAAGTAAGTTTCAAAAGAGACAGAGATTTATTAAAAGAAATAAATTTTTCAGTTGTTCATAGTTCTTACTCCCTATATTGATGACATTTTAGGAGATCAACAATATTTGGATTTAGAAAAAATAGGTATGCAACAGATCAGATTTTTATTTTAAGACAGATTTTAGAAAATAAATGGGTATATAATAACACTGTACATCAACTGTATGTAGACTTCAAAAATACATACCATTCCGTTAAGCGACAGAAGTTGTATAGTACCCTTCTGGAGTTCGAAATTCGTAAAGAATTAGTTAAATGTATACGAATGTGTCTTAATGGCACAAAGAGTAGGGTGCGTGTAGGCGAAAAGTTTTGGGATACTTTTAAAATTCACAAAGCAAGGTTAAAGCAAGGAGATGCATTACTCCCTCTACTCTTCAATTTTGTATTAGAGCACGCCATAAAATCTTTAGGGAATGAAGAAGGCCTACAATTCAATGGCATTAATAGCCTGTTAGTTTATGCTGATAATGTAATATAATTGAGCGATAGCGAGGGGATACTAAGGGCCAACACCAACTCCCTATTGAGTAACACAGAAATTGAGACTGGAAATAAACACCAATAAAACTAAATATATATTCACACATAGAAATGCGTTATATAATGGAAATGGACAGATAATGACAAACGAAGGAATTTTGAAGAAGTGCCTGATTTCAAATATCTAGGAACAATAATTACAAATAGTAATGAGATAGGCAAAGAAATTAAACATGGGCTCAATTCTGGAAATGTATGCTATTATGCATTACAGGGAATCTTGTCGTTGGACCTCTGTTCAAAAAACGTTAAACTGAAAATATGTTAAACATGTATTCTCCCAGTTATATTATATGGATGTGAAACATGGATTCAGTTTAAGAGAGGAAAGAAGATTACGAGTATTTGAGAAGAAAGTTCTTAGGAAAATTTTGGGCCAACAAGAGATGAACAGACAGGTGAATGGTGAGCTACATGACAAGTATAGGAAGCCAGATATAACAAGAGCAGGTAAGTCTCGTAGACTGCAATGGCAGGAAATGTGGTACGAATGAGGAATGAAATACGTGCATGGAACCAGAAGGAAGACGCCCAGTTGGGTGACCAAGAATGAGGTGGGATAGCATTATCCATGATTTGAGAGAAGTAGATTATACAGGGGCTGATTGGAAAATATTAACTCAGGATAGGGATGTATGGAGAGTTTATGCCCGCGCGGCCATGAACCTATGGGTTCGATAGAGCCAGTGAGTTAGTTAGTTATCAGTGGATACGGTGTAGGAATTGGAACAGTGGGAGATTCAATGCTGTGGTATCTTGATAATAAAAATATACTTTTAACTGTGATGCTGAATCCCTCAAGGGTAAGTTGAATATTCAATTACATTTTGATTTAAATTTATGCAAAAACGTATATTAATTAAAACGTTGTTTATTGTATTAATTAAACTAAACTCTAAGGCACGATAGCCTTAGGAGATCCTTTGCCTACCATCAGTGTTTTGGTATCACATCCGTTTCCTAATGTCAGTGGAATAGTCAACATGTGTAAATAACAGAGGTGAAGGATCTTCCAGCCAGATGTGATCAACTTCTCGAAACCTTATGGCTGGTTTCCTCAACTTTGAATCGTTACTTAGCATAGCTACTTAAATTCTATATCTTACAAAGTTGAGAAGAAACGGATCCATACACTATCCGAAATTCCTTGATGAAAATTCTTTCCGCAAAGGGAAACAACCAGGGCGTGTCGCGTAACTTTGCGCCAAAGCATAATGCCTGAGTTCGGACATGATGCTGGTCTCTTATTTTTGAAAGGAGCATAATGAAGTAATGAATGAATAAAGCGAATATAATTTATCGAAGATTAACAATATTATTAGAAAACGAAGTCACAAGTTTTAATAAGAAAAGAGGTTATGTAACAGTCATAAAATATATCGTAACTTATAATTAATAAGCTCCCAACTGTGCAATTGAATATTTTATTAGGGAACATTTAATTAGATATTTCACACATTCATTTGTAAAAATAAATATGTACTAATAACATGTATGCACTTTACGACATCTAAGAACATGGAATTTTGTATGCTGATGGTGTAGTGCTATTGAGCGATAGCGAAGATATACTAAAGACTAACAAGCACACACTATTGAGTAACACTAAGAAATTGGGACTGGAAGTAAATATCAATAAAATTAAACATAGGTTCACACATAGAAATCCATTATATAATGGAAATGGACAGCTAGTGACAAAAGAGGGAAATTTTGAGGAAGTGGCTGAATTCAAATATCTAGGAACAATAATCACAAATAGGAATGAGATGCAAAAAGAAATTAAACATAGGCTCAATTCTGGAAGCGTGTTATTATGCATTACAGAGAATCTTGACGTCCGAACTCTTTTCAAAAAACGTTAAACTGATAATAGGCCTATATAAAACTGTTATTCTACCAGTTATATTATACGGATGCGAAACATGGACTCTTACTTTAAGGGAGGAGATTACGAGTATTTGAGAATAAAGTTCTTAGAAAAATGTTTGGACCAAACAGAGATGACCAGAGAGGTGAATGGAGAAAACTACATAACAGTGAAATACATGGTATTTATAGGAAGCCAGATATAATAAGAACAGTTAAGTCTCGCAGACTGCGATGGACAGGATATGTGGCACGAATGGGGAATGGAAGATGTGTATGGAAGCTTCTTGTAGGACTTTAATTTGTTGTCTGATGATTGTATTTCTGATTTTTCCAATTTACAATGTCTAGTTGAGCGTCTGAAACAAACAATTTCAGTAGACATAAGCTTTAAACTCAAATTTTTATTCAACTGCCAAGTTTGTGCACCGTATGTTAGTGTGCTTCGAATTATAGATTTATAAATGTCTAATGTGGTATCCATTCATATGTTCTTATCCCACAAAACTCCGTTTGTTATTACAGATCTGCCTTTTTGAATTCTACATTTTATGTAATTTTCTTGGGTACATTTTGAGTTAATTTTGATCCTCAAATAATTACATTCTTTAGGCCTACATCCTTTGATACATCCCAATATTATTATTATTATTATTTATTATTATTATTATTAATACTATGGATGATAGACAATAATAATAATAACAATAATAATAATTCATGTATTTTATGTTTTTCGGGCTAAATGGCCGTGGTCTGGTTTTATTAAAACTCGACGTTTCGTCTACTTCTGCGGTAGACATCCTCAGGAGATTCTGCGTGTTCGTTGACTTGTTAATTCTTCAAATGTCGGCTGCAGACATTTGAAGAGTTAACAAGTCAAAGAACATGCAGAATCTCTTGAGGATGTCTATCGCAGTAGTAAACGAAACGTCGAGTTTTAATAACACCAGACCACGGCCATTTGGCCCGAAAGACATAAAATACATGAATAAAAATACTTGTCGTGAAAGTCTACATTTTTAAATATTAATAATATGTTTTATTATTGTCATCATCTATGAGGTATTTTTATGCTGGACTTCACATATATAAACAACATATTTTAATTGAGGGTGAAACTTTTTCCTCACTAATACGCAATAAATAAATAAACACATAAATATATAAAGCTTTATGTCCACCGCTGTGGTCTCTAGGTAGCTTGCTGCCTTGTCACGCTGCGGGCCCGGGTTCGATCCCCGGTCGGGACAGTTTTTCTGGGTGAGGTTTTTATCAAGGTTTTCCCTCACTTGTAAGACAAATGTCAGGAAAACTTTAAGGCCCAAACGGTTCCCGAAATCATGTGGCCACGCAATAATCATCATTCATATTCATCTTAGATTAAGCTTAGGATTAGGGACTCTACTGGCGCATCACTATCATCATCATCACCCATCATATCATCGGGGCAACGTAACCCCAACTCAGAAGTGGGTTACAACTACGTCATGCCAGGAGAGAACACAAGGAATGCCGAAAGACAACCTGGAGCATTTGCAAATATATATATATATATATATATATATATATATATATGTGTGGTGTGTGTGTGTGTGTGTGTATATATAAAGCTTTATTATATTTTATTACATAAATTTATAGCATTATTACTGAAATGTGATACTACACACACTATTAAATTTATACCGATAGCTAAATAGTGTTATAGAGTTTACGAAGGCAGGGATAATACTTAATATAGTGTAAAGTGGACATAGATTATGTGGCAGGAATTAAATATTATAGCATTTATATGATGTGTTTTGCGAAAATACAAATAAATAAAAAAATCATAGTTGAGAACCCTGGCTTTCATACATACTTCATCTTCTTGTAAGTGGTTTAACGATCTACGCAACTCGAATGTCGGATATTAGTTGTCTGAATATTGGTTGTCTTGTACTTTTGCACTATGAATGAGATTTTAACTTTATTTGAAATGTCGCAATTTGAGTAATATTACATTTCACGAACACCCGTAAATGACTAGAAACATGTATCCTTCATTGTTCTCCAACTATTTAAGACGATTAAAACCAAATACAGCGTATTTAAAGCATTTAGCAGTGCGTTACCTCGTAAATCACAGCTTTAGCTTTTCGAGCATGCGCAGCGGGCCATAACAGGGACTCTGCTTTTTGAAGAAACTCATTCTTTTTGTCGCTAAGTGTACATCTTTTGTATTACAAACGTAAATTTTAAAAATTTTCACTTGTAATTTTTGACTCTAGTATTATTTACAAGCCATTAACTTTTGGCACAATAGAACACTTTGGACGTCCATTGTAGCCACAAGGACACTATCAGATGCTGAAGAAATTGCTCCTTCTTTGCCTGACGTGCATATTTTTTCTTCTGGATATGCATGCTGTAATCTTCTTCTTTAAAGTTACCTTCTTTGTATGCAATGCAGCTGTCACACTGGTTTTTCATAGGTTTGTAGATGGAGATTTTCTGACTTTCTAAATTTTCACTTTTTTTCTCTCCACAGATTAATTTCCTGTTTCCACACACCTTTGCTTACAAATATGATGCATGTGATAATAAGATCTAAATTCAGAATCAATATACACGTGAACTACTTGCTCTGCAGTAATGACTGCGAACTTTCGGAATCAACTCTAACAATAAAATTGCAGTGTCTGATTTTAAAAATGTCCGCTTTTTTTATGATTCTTCTAATATTTTCCTCTTCCCATTGTCCATTATCTCAATTTCTGATTCTTCACTGCTGTTGACTTCATCATTGTATATTGTTCTATTGAAATCTTTGATCCAGTTGATAAAATGCTTTTTTTTCAGTCCTGTGGTAGAAAATAAAAATCACGATAGACTAATTTGTTATCCATTTTCTAATGGTAGAAAACAGTCATAATCATACTGCTTGATAGACATGTCTGCATCTTTACCTTTTCTTCTTCTAATAACTGGCCGAAAGTTCAATAGTCCATTAATATACACTTTTTTTCTCTTCCCACGTATTAAAATTCCAAACTGTTTTATGCACCATTTCTCATACATTTTCGTCAACTTTATGACACATAAAACTTCTTTCACCTGTTTTTCTTTTATTGTGTGAACAGGCCTTGGTCAGAAGTTTCCTCTCCTGACGTTCTGTAATTTAGTAAGCATTGCCATCTTTTTTTCGCCCTTTATATTTCTTCCCATGCATTCTTAGCTCTCTATTATCTCCTCTGGTATGTTTTTTCTTTCCAA
This sequence comes from Diploptera punctata, assembly GCA_030220185.1. Classification (NCBI taxonomy): domain Eukaryota; kingdom Metazoa; phylum Arthropoda; class Insecta; order Blattodea; family Blaberidae; genus Diploptera; species Diploptera punctata. The sequence goes on along the minus strand of JASPKZ010001211.1, from coordinate 204,860 downwards.
AATCACTATCAGTTTCTTTGTTTACATTTTCACTAGGGACATCCACATTAATCTCATTGTTAAAGTGTTCGATGCCCAAATAATTTTCTGCTATAGGTGGTAATGAATTTGGGGCCTCAGTTTGCTCACAAACACCTACAGCGGTCTCTTCTATTACACCACTTGGAGAAGTCCCTTCAACATTCTTTCTTAAATTTATGATTCCCGAATCAGTCTTCTCTGTAATATCTGGAAGATAATTATCTACATCTACATCAACACTGATCTTAAAATCACCATGTTTTGTTGGTTATTTTCTTCATTTGTTTTTGCTAAATCATCCCATGGTAATATAATATAATCAAAATAAATTAATAATAATTATACTTGTTTTATATCAATAAATATCAATGTTAATAAATGTTTAAAATGTTATTTTACTTAAACTCACAAGCATACGCATACTGAATCACTACATTTAAATAACATTAATTTCGCTCTACAAAATTGACTATGTGTAAAATAGGCGCAATTGTAATAGGCTATGTGAAGTGTCTGAAATTATTTCCTTTACTTTATTTGTTTGATTTAAATTGTATTGATATAACTTTCTGTGCAGTGTTGCTGAAAATATAAGAAATAAAATGGCATATCGACTCAAGTGGTAGATAGAAAAATAATAATTTAAGAATGTTTTTTGTTCCTCTTGTAAAATTACTTTCCCTTCACAAAGCCAGTTTTATGGGGGCAACGACGATATGAGCTTTCTTCCTTGGTATACGTATTTATTACTTTTAATTCTACTAACTTCATTGTGCTATGTATTGTTCAGTTTGGCCAAATAATAGTTTAGTATGGTATCTAACATTATTGCGATTTCTGAATTTGAATGTAATATTTGTTAGTCCTGGTGAATGGAAGAAAACGTCATATGGCTTTAACTCCACCAGGCTAAATAAATAAACAAAACAATGATATAAAAGCCTTATCTGCAAAAAGTTAATTCTGAAAAAGAAAACGACTTTCATGAAATTCAGCCTATAATACTACCCTCTTATTAATATTATTATTGTTATTATTATTATTATTTTCATTACTTATTACTATTGCCCTCAGGGGGTCCTCATCTAGGGGATATGTGGATGGCGACCACAAGGTGCCCAAGCTGTGCAAAACATTTCTTCCACTTACTTGTGTTTTGCACTCTTTTAACTTTACTATCTAACCTCTCTTGGTTAACTCTTGTTTTTTCGACCCCGACGCTATTAGGGCATCCGAGGGGTAGGGAGTCCTTCCTTTCTTCCATTTCTTCTTTCCTTTATTTTCTTTTCTTCTCCAGAAATCCTGACCAGAGGCTATAAGATGGCAGCCCCATCACTGGTCTTGCCTTCCTTTGGCCAGCAACCAATCGAAGGGACTAGTATTATGCTTTCAAGTCTTATATGAGAATTTCCCATAAGGGAAAATTTTCTATAGGATCGTAACAGGCCTTGGCCTAATACTTGAAAGGAAGAAGAAGAAGATTACTATTGTTAAAATTATTATTATTACAACAAATTTTATATCAATTTCGTAGCTCAACATAAGATATCGTCTTTAGGTATATGTGAACACATGTGGACGTGTGGCCAGCAGCCCGATGGTAGGCCAAGAGCCTTCTAGACCTGTCACGTTTGTAATTTATATGGGAATTAGTTTGGTTTACTGATCTTATAGAATATGGAACAAAAGTATTATCTGTGGATTCCTTTAAATTGTTCTCAAAATTATTCAGGATAAAAGTGAATTCATTGTGGTTTTTCTATGTAGGCCTATCATAAAAGCATAAACATTATAATTTAAAAGTATAATAACATTATGCTTTAGATTTTTAGGGTTTTCAATATTATGTACATAGTTAACGTTCAATAATTTGTTCTCCGAGTTATCTTCTTCTTCTACTACAAGATTTAGGCTATGCAGCCTGTTCCGGCCAAGTTAAAAGTGGAGTCCATCTTCTACGTGGTCGGCCAACATCTCTTGTTCCTCTGGGATTATACAGGAAGGTTCTTTTTGGTATTCTTTCGTTGTTCATTCTCATTAAGTGTTCTGTCCATTTCTTATTATGTTCGCTGATTTTATCTTCAATTTTATATATATTTAATTCTTCTCGTATAGTTTCATTCCTTATTCTATCCGCTCTAGTGCATCCTTTCACATTACGTAAAAACAGCATTTCTGCAGTCTGTATCCTGCTTTTATCCCTTGATTTCATTATCCAATTTTCACTTCCATACAACAACAAAGGAACAGCCATTGTTTTATATAATTTAAGTTTCGTATCTTTCCTTGTTTTCCGACCTAAGGTTCTTTTATGGTTCCACAAATAGCCTGGAATGTATTTACTTTATTTTCTATATCTTTATTTTCTCTATAAGTTATATCACATCCTAAATATTGGAAATTCTCCGAGTTATTGTAAATTAATTTACTTAGGTTGAAATTTAACTCATTTTTTTTAAAATATTTTCAATTCATTTTAAAAAAACTTATGATAAATGCTACTCTAATGGCAGTGAACGACTAACATTAGAATAATATATAAATAAAAATTAAAATATACCTTTGGCAGGTACTGTCCTCCTCAACTTCGTTAAAATTACGTATTTAAAATATTATTTGGAGGCCTTCCGGAAGTCAACTTCCATCATAAGCAGGATGAGTAGGAACTACTAGCGACGCATCACGACCATCAGCGTCTACAACATAGTAACGCATACTCATGCTACTGATGATGGAAGTTAACTTCCGAAAGGCCTCCAAATAATATTTTAAATACATAATTTTAACAAAGTTGAGGACGACGGCACCTGCTAACAGGTACATTTTAATTTTAATTTTTATCTTATAGCTATTCACCTCAACGGAATTTGATATGAATTTTATTAGTATTAACATTAGAAATTTATTTTTTTATTTGGATTAATTCTCTCACTTCACATTGATTACTACATCACGTTTGGAATTATGTACACAAATTTAATCTGAAATACTCTTTGACATTAACGATGACAAAGAAAATGTTTTCCATTATTTATTTTCCTTTTTCTTCTACTGCTTTCCTAACATTTCTTTATAACTGTCATCTCCACCCTCTCTCTCCTTCACTCCTTCTTGTATAATATTCCAACACGCACGAATTTGTATAATTATGGATATGCATGCTATTTTCGCAAAAGCCATTTTCCCCTAGAGACCTTCCGTTAAGTTTAAAGTGGAAAGGAAATTGGAAAATGGTAATGAACCTTCATCATATAGTGTCTGGGCTTCCTCTGAATTTCCGGGTGATCACAGTAATAGCTGGGAAGAAACTAGGGTTGATGAAACTAGGAGAGTAACGACTCTATCTGTATTATTATTTAAAATTATACAAAATTGTTTATTTATTATTTTATATTACTTATTAGCATGGTGGCGGCTCCGTGACGCAAGCGGTTAGATTCTCACCTTTCACCGCTGGGGTCCCGAGGTCGAATCTTGGTCACTTCATTTGGGTCTCGTGGTGGACGAAACGGAGATTGGGAAGGTTTTTCTCAGGGTTTCTGCCGTTTTCCCCTGCCAAAATTTCATTCCACAATTTCTCCGTAATCATCTCATCCATTTCAATTCTTTTAGTTCATCTGCTCTTGTGATGGTGCGTCAGGCGTGGTTAGCCGGCACCTTTGTCATTCACAGACCACGATATATAGGGGCTCATATCATCTCATCCCTCGACCCGACCTGAGTTGGAAACGAGTTGAGGATATTCAATATTCATATTCGTTAGCATGGTGATTGAAAACTAACATTAAAAATATTTATTCGTTACAAAACAAAAGAAATTACTTAAAAAACGGAAAAAAAAAGAATATACCAACTTAAATACTTCAATCTACTAAAAACGTTAAAATAATGACTTCTAAACTCATTGTAATATGCTCATTAAAGAATTAACTTAACATACGCAGATTAATATAATGAAATTACTTGCATTACTAATTATTAACAACTAAATAGTATATTACAATGCGAGGTTGGGAAGTGGTTTTTACAGAATCGAAGAAAATGTTTAAAAACCGAGCGATAGTGCGGTTTTTAATTTCGGAGAATCTGTAAAACACTTCACAAACCTGCGTTGTACATTATTTTTTGCGCGATGGTGTTTTCAAAATAATAAATAATAGTAAAATAATAATATTTTGTTGGAAATATTTGCTTTCACTATAAGCAATTGACTAACTTTAACAGTTGGGCAATGTTTATTAGTTGAAACAACAGGAGGCCGTGAGACCAATTTAGTAATAAAATGACGGCAATATTGTTTTATATTGTTTCAAATAAAGTTAAGTTAATTTAAAATGCAGCTATTTGTTTCGTATAATGTATATTAACACTACCTTTTGGATATTTTTTTGTGTACACATTCAATGTTGTATATATAGAGGGCAGTGGTTTTACTTCCCACACGCGTGTTTGTAATATGTAATATTACAGTATAGTTATTTTATTACAGTATAGTTATTTAGGTTGGCAACCCCGAAATATAGGAAGTTGAACTTTCAATCAATGTCGCCATTGCTCTAAGTACCACAAAACGTACTATCGCGCAAAAAATAAATTTTACTACTATTTGTTTGTCGCTTACCTTACTTAATTCTATTGTACACATTAATTCATTATTTTATAATACCATCTTCTTTTACATTTTAGTCATTATTTTATGAAATAGGCCTATAATTCATTTTAAATTTTCATCGAAAAAGAACTATCTTATAGAGAACAAATTTACTTAGGACGCATTAATATTAATTAGGACGAATTCGTGTTAATAATACTGAAAAACAATCATTTCCATACTCACTAAAGAACATATGCCAGTTTTACGAATATACGAGTTATATTCCCATTTTATCTTTTTTTTTCTTTTTTTTTAACCGACGTACCTATAATTTTATTTTCCTACAAAGCTGAGTATTTGTAATATTATTTTGCCTATTAAGCTTATCTAAAGTGTAATCTCAAAAAATAATGCATATATTTAAAATAAATTCTATTTTTATAATACTTACTTACTCACTGGCACTATCGAACCCGTAGGTTCATGGCCGCGCGGACGTAAGCTCTCCATACATTCCTATCCAGAGCTAAAGCGTTCCAATCATTCCCTGTATAATCTACTTCCCTCAAATCATAGTTTATGTTATTCTCCTACCTCATTCTTGGTCTACCAACTGGGCGTTTTCCCTCTGGCTTTCCTACAAGAAGCCTCCAGGCTAGTCTTTAATTCCCCATACGTGCAACATGTCCTGCCCATCGCAGTCTACGAGACTTAACTGTTCTTATTGTATCTGGCTACATAAAGACCATGTAGTTCATTGTTATGTAGTCTTCTCCATTCACCTGTCTGTTCATCTCTCTTTGGTCCAAAAATTTTCCTAAGAACTTTATTCTCAAATACTTGCAATCTCCTTTCCTCCCTTAAAGTAAGAGTCCATGTTTCGCACCCATATATAATAACTGGAAGATTAATAGTTTTATATATTTACAGCTTAACGTTTTTTTAAAGGAGTTGGGAAATCAAGAGTCTCTGCAATGCATAATAGCACGCATTTCCAGAATTGAGCCTATGTTTAATTTATTTGTGCATCTCATTCCTATTTGTGATTATTGTTCCTATGTAATTCAATTCAGCCACTTCCTCAAAATTTCCCTCATTTGTCATTAGCTGTCCATTACCATTATGTAATGTACTTCTACGCGTGACCATATATTTAGTTTTATTGATATTTACTTCCAGTCCTAATTTCTTAGTGTTACTCAATAGTGTGTGCGTGTTGTCCTTTAGTATCTCCTCGCTATCGGTCAGTAGTACTACATCATCAGCATAAACTAACAGCGTATTAATACCATTGAGTTGTAAGCATTCCTCATTCTCTAAAGATTTAATGGCATGCTCTAGCACAAAATTAGATAGTAGAGGAGATAGTGTATCTCCTGGCTTCAACCCATTCTGAATTTCAAAAGTGTCCGAAAACTGTTTGCCTACACGCACCCTACTCTTTGTGCCATTTAGACACATTCGTATAAGTCTAACTAACTTTTTAGGAATTCCAAACTGCAGCAGGATACTATATAACTTCTCCCTCTTAATTGAATCATATGCTTTTTTGAAGTCTACATATAATTGATGTACAGTACCATTATATACCCATTTCTTTTCTAAAATCTGTCTTATACTAAAAATCTGATCTGTTGTAGACCTGTTTCTTCTAAATGCACATTGTTATCAGTATATGGAGTAAGTCTGCTTACTAATATATTTGTTAGAATTTTGTACGATGTTGAAAGTAATGAGATGTCAGTGTAGTTGTTGCAATCAGTTTTATCTCCTTTCTTATAAATTGGTAAGATAATTGACTCCTTCCATTCATCTGGAAGAGCTTCATTTTCCCAAATCATACTAAGCAACCAGCGTATCTTGTCCATCAATTTTTCTCCCCCTGATTTTATCATTTCCGCTGGGATCTCATCTGAACCTGATGCTTTATACATCTTCAATTTTTCAATCGCCATTTCAACATCTAATGCACTTTGCTGTGGAGACTAGCATTTCTGCTGTCTGTAACTTATCCTCCTCAATGTCCTGTTCTGTATGTACATTTAATAGCTGATTAAAGTAACTTTTCCATTTATTTAATATACTCCTGCAATCTGCACTCATATCCCCATTTTCATTCCGAATTATGTTTGTTCTAGCCTGAAACCCTTTCTTCTCTATCCTAATTCCCTGATATAATTCTCAAATGTTCCTATTTTATGCATTCATTTCAAGATCATTAATCTTCTCTCTCAAATATTCCCTCTTTTTACTCTTTAGTAACTGAGTGGTTTCCCGTCTAATATTACCCAACTGCTCTAAATTTTCATCATTTGGCTCGTGTAACCATTTCATTTTTGCTAGTTTTTTTTCTTTACAATGTCGGCACATTCCCCATCAAACCATTTCTTGTTTCGCCTCTTTTTTAAACAACCAATGCTTTCTGATGCTGACAATTTAATAGTATCTCTTATAGCCTCCCATTCTTTATTTATATCAGTTTCTTCTTCGTTTGCCACATTGTCATCGGAAGATTCCAGTACTTCAAATCTATTAGCAATTTTGATTTGGTATTCTTGCTGCATATCATCATTTTTCAAGTTTTTTAATTCAAATTTTACAGAATCGTCTTTAGCGTTTGTTCCTCTCATAAGCGAAAACCGTTGTCTGGTTTTCACTCTGACCAGATGATGATCCGAATTGCAGTCTGTCCCTCTAACTGATCTAACATCGATGACGCTAATGTGCCAGCGTTTATCCACTAATACATTATCTATCTGGTTCCGAGTTTCTCCATCTGGGGATGTCCAGGTGTATTTATGAATATCCTTACGCTGAAATATTGTGCTCTTGACAATGAGATTCTTTGATGTGGCAAATGTGACTAATCTAACCCCGTTGTCGTTACTCTCTTCATGAAGACTGAATTTGCCTATTGTTGGTTTGAATATATCTTCCCGCCCCACTTTTGCATTAAAATCTCCTAAGACAATTTTCATATGATATCGTGAACGGCAATCAAATAAGCATTCTTATTCTTCATAGAACTCATCCTTGATCTTGTCATTTTTATCTTCTGTGGGGGCATGTACATTTACAATTATAAAATCATGTCGTTTACCTTTTAGAATTATGTATGATATCCTATCACTAACAAACTTAATATCTCGGATAGCGGATAGGATCCTCCTTCAGACTAAAAAGACCCGTTCCAAATGCAGGTCTTTCTGCACCCCCGTATTATAATGCAAAGCTTCCTGATTCCTGACTACCTTCTCCTGGCCACCTAACTTCCTGTAAAACATTATGTCCAAGGGCGATTTATCCAATTCCCGCGTTAATATCTCTAGTGCCCCGCTATTGTATAAAGTCCTAACATTCCATGTTCCTAGGAACATGTCCCTGTGTTTGACCCTTTAGCATGGGTTCCCTGAATTAGTCCCCGCCCGGAGAACCGAATGGGGGACTATTTGACCTCCGGAAAATTTTACCCCCGTTGAATCCATGTCCGCATTTCTTGACGGATGTATTTTTACGGTAAAAGATCGTCACTCTTTAGACCAAGGTACTTTTTTCGTCTGGCTTATCACCTTCGACCAGTCCGGCATGGGTAACCCTATCGGCAGCAATGCTACCGCCGGCATAGCTCACAGGATCATTTAAGCACGCAAGCCACTCCACCACGACAAGGTAAAGATACCATGGAGGGTCTATTTTTATAATCATAATAATAATATAAACTCATTCATTTTAGAGGGATACACAGTATTTCACGTCTTCCTACGCCCAATTTATCTACTGTCATTCTCCACAATATCTCTGTCATTCCATGCTCCACCGTTCAATTCATTTTCCCCTCATGCTGCTCAATCTACGTTATTTTTGGTCGCCCATTTCTTCTTCTACCAAGTGGCATCCATTCTAGTATTCTTCTTGGGGATCTGCCTTCCGTCCTTTTTTTTTTTATTTACATGACCATGCCATTTTAATTTGTTTTCATTAAATTCACAATAATTGTGAATTATTGATGTTTGAACATTCACCTTTGTTTAATTACGCGCTATTTATTGCTGCATCTCTTCTAGAAATAATAATAATAATAACAATAATAATAATAATAATAATAATAATATAATAATAATAATAATAACAATACTACTACTACTACTACTACTACTACTACTACTACTACTACTAATAATAATAATAACAATAATAATAATAATATTATTATTATTAATATTAATATGAATAAGAATAAAGTACAGAATGAAGAAAACTATATTATTTCAAGTTCTGTTAGAAAACATTTCATTATTTGAATCCGAAACCTGGACAGTTATTAGAAAACAAGCCAACAAACTTTTACCGGTAGAAATGGATATTTGGAGGCGATCGAAGAGAATTTAAAGAAGGGATAAAATCATAAACAGCACAATAAGGGAAATACGTTGAAAAAAATCACACATTAAAAAAAATATAATAAAATCGTTTGAAATGGTGTGGACACCTCATGAAAATGGAAGAAGAGAGAATATAAAAGAAGATCCTTAATTGGAAAGCTAATGGAAGAGGCAGACCTAGAGAAGCTTGGATAGATGGAGTGAGGAGAAGTATGGAAGCTAGAGATTCGAGAGAAGATGATGTTTTAGACACGAACCTCTGGCGACAAATCACTTTGGCTTGAAGGAAAATCACTGTATTGTGGAATATCTTATACATAAAAATTAATGTGTGTTTGTTTGTATATTTGTTTGTTCTTACTTTATGCGCGGCCATACCGTTGATCCGATTGTGATGGGGTTTTTGCAAAATGTTCAGGAGATTCCCGGGATGAACATAGGATATAAGAGAGTTGTAATACTCAACTCCCACCCCTTACAAATCGCCCTTTGTAGTGGAAAACGTGAAAAAGGTAGCTCTTTGGACGCTTAAATGGCGTACGCTGCCTAAACCATAAGAAATACACAAAATTAATGTACACAGAATTGAATATCTCAAAATGCTCTACAAAAACGTCCGCGACAGCATATGTTTATCTCTTACGGATAACTCACAATAACCATTTTTGTCTTTCATTGATACCAAGAGTCTCGCGCCATAGCCAAGTGGTTAAGGCAAGAAGTCTTGGCGCAGAACTACGGGTCTTACGCTGGTTCGAGTCTCTACGGGGGAACAAATATTTCTTATGAAATGTCGGCCAGTATGGGGCCGGTGCACAGTGGGTCAGAAATGAAATCTAGCTGGGGGGGGATAAACAACTGTTTTGACTCACTCTCATCAATTTATCTTTTTTTTTCTTTTTTTTTTCACTCTAATATAATTGTTATATGGCGGCTTCTTAGCTTATCTGCAAAGGAGGGTACAATTCTAATGTCCATGACTATGTAACGTCATCATTTACACTTCTTGTGCCACAACAGAAGGCTGTAAGAGGTTTTCTTGCGAACTTATTTAATAATATCTAATTATGTCCTAATTTCTTAATTTTATGGTAAAACAAGTAACATTGTTATCGTCCGCCCATGACATGAGAATTGAACGTTCGGACAGGACAACGTCTGCCGGGTACGCTAGTTCCTAATAAAAAATAGTAGGCCTAATAATGATCCATAAGAGCTATAATAGAGCCTGTGGCCCGCGCCGCCTTTATGTTTCTTCCAATTGGCCCGCGATACAAATAAGTTTGGGCGGCTCTGGTCTAGACCATAAGTAAGTATGGGGACTATCTAAGTGTGAAAGATTACCATAGCAGATTTTAGGAATAGCTTACTTATTTCTTTATTGTCATTCATATATGGTTTTTTTGGCCGTTATTGCCCTTTGCTTAGTGTATATTCTGAATGACTTTATTGTTGTTTGTAGGGTCAAGCCAAGGTATTCGACATGGTTAACAGTGTGTAGCGGTTTTTTAGGAATTTTTGTCTTCCTCGGGCATTTTCCCACCTTTTCTAAAATTCATGTGTTCGATCTTCTCTTCCTTTCTCTATAGTTCGTTTTGGTCAGCCCATTTTTCCAGTGTGTACATTGCTTCTTGGAGTTTTATTCCGTCATGATTTGCTATGACGCTGTCGTCGGCGTAAATATAGATATTGACTTCTGGCGATTTTTTCTCGTATTGTCTGTACGACGTCATATGTTATGATGTAAAACGATGTCGGGCTGAGAGGGTCGCCCTGTAAGACTCCGTTTGTCTGGGTGATGTTTGTTTATGTTGTTGTGTTGTCCGAGATCTGAACATTGTTATTTCTCAGGATATGTGAAATCTTCGTTTACCACGGCTATGGATTTTAGTTTTGAGAAGATTATGTTCCTATTCAATTTATCGAAATCTTTCGAGAAGAATATGAACACAGCATGCAATGTTCCTTTAGGGTGTCATATGGGGGCCTCTGTGTCTTCAATGAGATTTCTGATCGCTTGTGCTGTGTTTCTCTCCTTTGGTAAATCCGAATTGCTCCCCGGGGTTTTTATTATCTATCTCTTCTGTGATCCTTTGTGTGATCAGCATTGTCAGAAAATTTAGGTGGTTGTTTTCTAGAGCTATCCCTTGATAAGAGTTAGGATCATGTGGGTTTACCTTATTTGTATAATTACCTTAATCGTAGATGTTTTCCCATGATGTGGGGGTGTTGCTCATTCTTAGGTATGCGTTCAGCAAATCTGTTAGGGCTGGGATCAGTATTTTAGCTGATGCTTTGATGTGTTCGTTGAAAATACCGTGCGATCCACATGCTTTCCTGTTCTTGAGTTTTGTTGTTGTTCTTCTTGTGTGAAAGGTTGGATGGAATCATTTGACTACACTTATATTCAACCCAAGAAGTTACTGTGTGTTTGGAATAGGGCACTGGGTTGTCATTTTAACAGTATTTTCTTGAGAGAAATCCTTAAATAAAATTGAAATATGCACTACAGCAGGTACATGGTTGTAAGTTGTAGCCGTTCAAGCCAACTCCTCTTAAAGAAAAAAAAAACGCTTGTCACTGATCTCGTACGGACCTGTACTGTCCTCTGTGAAAGTGTCGACTCTCATATTTACTATAAAAGTAGTTTGCATGCCGTAAAAGAAAAACTATGTTTTTTTAAATGTATAGTACATAGATTTGTAAAATTTACTGCTAAAACCCTTCCCCCCCTTCCCCTCCCAAAACAAACAAATACCGTTATTATGAGTTTTGCAACATATAGTCCTGTACGTAGGGGGACACTGGCATAGCCCGTAAGGTCTGTAGTAACTTCCTGGGATGAAATAGAGTGTATATGTGCTACATTGGGTATGCTTTTCATGGATCGTTTCTGTGAAATGGACTTTCCAATGTCTATTTTGCTAGTTGTTTGTGTTTTTCGGTGCTTCGGTGTTCTGTGCGTGTTTTTCTTTGCTTCCTCTACCAACTTGGCTGCTTCCGATTCGATGTAGTTATTTCGGATATTTTTAAGGAGGGTTTTATACTGCTTCCTTAGAGTGTTGTATGTTGTTAGGCCTTCAAGTGAATTGCTGGCCCTTGCCTTGTGTAGTGCTTGAATGACCCGTTTCCTCTCTAAGTAGCACATTTTGTCGAACTACTTTTGATATCCTTGTTACATTATTGGGAGTGTTGCTCATTTGATAATGTCCTCCATGATCTTGGCGGTATCATTTATATAGTCTTCTTTTATCTTCTCTTGGAGCTCCACTATTTTAGATTACTGTTAAGAGAAGGTGTGGACATCTAGCTTTCTCAAACTGAGCTTAGGAATGCTTGGAGTTTTTTTTTTCGTGTGGATTTTGTAGTCTTACGTTGAAGCTTGCTGCCACAGGAATATGCATCTTCAGGTGCGCCTCGTTTATCGAGTAGCTTATTTTATGGTTTATCAGACTGATTTATGGAACCCGGTATAAAATTAGGTCTATTGTGCTGCTCCCATTTTGAGCGAGGTACATCTTGTCATTTTTATTTTTTATTAGCATAAAGCCTTCTTTTGCCATAAGCTGCACTAGTTCTCTGCTCATGTGGTCGTTCACATATATTCTGCAGTTCACGTCACCAGCTATGTCTCCTTGTTGTCTTTGCGAGGGCTGTCATTATTGTGGCTATTATATCTTCGTGGAGATTTTATATATATATATACATTCCTACTATGGTACTTTTTCGAGTTTAACTATTATGTAATCTTCGTCTCGATCAATTGCTAGGATTTTCCCGATGTTCGGTTTATAATAGCATACCAATCCTCGCGTCGATCTTCCCCTTGGTGCTTGATGATATATTATTATTTCTATTCGTAGTGAGATATTATCATGTCTGAATTACAAATTCTGGTGAGTTTGTAACTTCCGTCACTGTATGTGTGAAAGGTAACATTATACCTCCTGTTGTAGCTGTCACAAATACAAACATCAACTATAGATATGCCTCTGTAAATGGTTGTGCTGTTCTAACTCATGCGACAGAAATGTATGTAAATGGATGTTTTTATAAATTTTGATATTTATAGTTTAAAATAATTTCTGTTCACCTCACCTCATATCGCATCTTCTAATTAGGTTTGGAAATCTAGGCGGTTTTATCCTCAGTGTTTTCAGGGCACTGTTTCTTACATCATCTGTAGGTGGATCGATGAACCTCCAAATCAAATCAACTTCTTCGAGAATTTCAAAATTATATTTTTATTAATATCAACATAATCAGCATTCAGTAATATTAAAACTGATACCGTTTCATGTTTATTTATTTATTTTGCTTCACGTCCTGCCAATTATTATATATTATGTTTCTGTCTTGAATGGCAGAATAATCACCATCACTCCAATTTAGACCTAAATTTCCCCACCTGTCTAGGGATGTCCAATTTCTGGAATAATAGTTATGCACCATTATATAAGTTATGACAATCTATGAAAGAAGCTTAGATTAATAATATGTACAACCTTTGATAAAAAGGATGGCGCAACTCTTGATGATGGAAAGTTAAGAGTTTTGAAGAGCGATTCACACCAGTCCGTTGTTACATGTTCTGACGCGTTTCAGTATAAAGCGGACAGCGTAAGTCTCTCTTCATGCAGCATTCGTATCGTTGGTTTCAGTGGAGCAGTCGGTAAGATGATCTTTTTCCGATGACGCGGGCCCATGTTCGATTCTGATCAGGTATATATTTATTATTATTATTATTGTTATTATTATTTAATAACGTAAATTTTCATAATGCCTACATGTCACCAGGCTTCGATATATAAATGTATTTGTATATATATATATATATGGAAATATTCCCGGTCGGGACAGACTCCTGGGTGAGATTTTTCCGGGGTTTTTCCTCACTTGTAAGATAAATGTCAGGAAGCTTAGGGGCCAAAGTTTCCTGACAATAATCCGGCCATCATCATCCTTATCATTATCATCATCATTCTTCACCCGTATGGAAAGAAATGGGAAGCTCCATACCTAGAGTTCCCTAGTAAAGCTGCAAAGCATAGCATGAAAATGCTATGATTGCAGTGAAAGACCTGACCTCGGGCAGAATTACTATGGAATGGATATAGAAATAAAATAAATTAGAGAAAACAGCTATATATATATATATATATATATATATATATTATATATAATGAATAACGTTTGTAACATCTCATTACTTTGGTTACAAAACACATGGCTTAATAAAATTATTTATTTGCATTACTAATATAAAATGCGTCTGAATAATTTAAATTAAGTTAATATTCAATTTCTAGGAGAGATGGTTGTGGTCTAGTGGAAGGAGCTTCAGTTTCCCGTTCATGAGGTCGCGTGTTCTATCCTGCTGTCATGGTTTTTTTCTCTCTCTCGTCCTTATTTTAATCAATGTTCTTTCTTTTCTTTAATTTATTTTGCTTTGTTTTATTTTCAGTATTTACCGCACTACTTATTTATACGAAATTCTTCTCCATTGCACGACACAATAAAACGGATTTAGTTTCTCAAACAATTGTATACTTATGAATCAAATAGCTGATCTCTGATCATGCGCAGTGGCTTCGTTCTAAGACTTGGAAAATTTTCTGTGCGCCCTCAATTATTTCAAAGGCTGTACATCGAAGTTGTTAAATTATAACTTACAGGCCCTACAAGTTCTATCAAAGTTGGTAATATAATCTCTCAAGAATTTAGAGAAACAAAAGGCTTAAAATAATATAGTTAAATGGCTTGAAGATTTCTAAATTTAGGAAGTCAAGCACTCAAAGAATTGAAACGAAAGTGAGGAGATATGGGAGTCCATTAGGTAATAAACGATAGCGACAATAAGTTAATATTTGTTTTAGTTTTGTTAATTTTACTTAGTTTAATTTCTCCGTTTGTAAATATTTTATGTTTCATAAGCCTCCCGGGCCAACAGGGGACACCTTCTGTCAGGAGAGGATTTTTAAACTCTCATAATTTTCTTTAACGCACAAGGGCATGGTGAGTCTCCGTGTATGAGTTATGAGCGAACAGTCTAATTCCAGAGCCGCCTTCAAGGTGCACTTCGGACACCATACATTCTTACAGATAATCATCATCATCACCTTCATGGTAGGCTCTCGGCCTATTCCGTTCTTAGAATTTCATCTTCACTTGTCTTTTAGGACGTCCCAAATCTCTATAGTCTTGAGGCTGGTACAACAGTGCTTGTTTTGTTAGCCTAGAAGAGTCCATTCTTAAAATATGTTCACGCCATTTTTGTTTATAGCTTTGTATTTTTTTCGTTTAGATTAAAAAATTTGAGTTCTTGCCTAATTGTTTCACTAGGGATATGGTCTTTTAGAGTTCTGAGGAACTTCATCTATGACGTCTCTAGTAATCTTTTGTCTGATCTATTGATGCCCAATTTTCCGATCCATATGTCACAATCGAAACTGCTATTACCTTATAAAACTTTAGCATTATTTCTTTTGTGGTTTTTGTTTGCAGTGTTCTTTTAATAGTTCTTATTGATAAAAGGCGAATAGGGTAGGTGATTATGATGGCCAAATGGTGTTCGGGGAATATTGCTTTGGAATTGAATCACACATCCCTTCTGAATGAAGACTTATTACTGAGATTCAGTTATTTCCATAATAATAAATTTCATTCACAAAACACATAATAATCTAAACAACTTTTTAAAAACACGAAACAATATTTGCCTTCAGTATTTATTGTTATATAAAAGTCATAATATCATCACGATACGATGCTAATTAATAAAGTATACTCAAACTAAAGCTTGACACACCATGGAAAATGGAATCGAAAGCATTTACAATAGTTTCCGAAACTATGTGCTTTGGCATTGGACAGCCTAATTAAGCCTTGCTTTAATTTCAGGCATTTCATCAACAAAGTCATAAGATGAATTTAATTTCAAGCTTCTACCACTTTCCTAACATCAATGAATATTTTATGCACTGACTGGATTTGTTTCTAAGTTTGGAAATTTGCTTGGAAATTTTGTTGTCTGGAATTTCAATAGAAATTTCATACGAAAGTTATGATTATTGATAATAAGCTCAGGCTATGGCAGGGCTATTTTTATTAATGCATTTAAATCCGGTTTTCAAGAGGCCTATAACTTACTGACAAACGAAACAATATTTTTTTCTTAAAAAGTAGTTTATTTCAGAAGATTTTATTCTTGTGTCGTTCAACCTTATAAATGTTTAATGTATTTCATAATATACATTGATTTAATTAATTTAATATGGAAAAAAATGATAGAAAAACGACTAGAAACTACTTAATTTGTGTCAAATTACTTAATAATATACAATAATAAATTATTGCTTTACGTGATTTTTTCCCCATTGCGGCCCGAAACATTTAAATAACAGGCAGGAGAAATTATTGTTCCGCCAAATCATTGGTTAAAAATGTGTTAGTTTATCCGCAGATCGGTATAAATTCCATTTATTATAATATGAACATTCGAACCTACAATAACCGCAAATATAAAAAAATTGAATTCTATAGACTCGACTTTGAATGAAACATCAAGTCACTGATTAATAGTATATTACAATGCGATGTTGGGAAGTGGTTTTTACAGAAGTGAAGAAATTATTAAAAACCGAGCGACAGCGAGGTTTTCAATTTCTGAGGTTCTGTAAAATATATAACAAACGTGTGTTGTACATTATTTTTTTGCACAATGGTGTTTTGAAAATAATAAATAATAATAAAATAATAACATATTTGTTGGAATAATATGCGTTTATTATAAAAAACTGACTGACGTTAGCAGTCTGGCCAATGTATATTCGGTAAATGCCGAAAATAATTTAGTTGAGAATGCAGCAGACCGTGGCACCAATCAACATAAAATGGCGGCAAGTATGAATATATTGTTTTGTATTGTTTCAAATAAAATTCAGTTTCATTTAAAATGCAGTATAATGTATATTAACACAATCTTCCGGGTATATTTTTTGTATATACATTGTACGACGTATGCATAAAGGGCAGTGGTTTTACTTCTCGCCCTAGATAGGTAATTTATGATATTGCTGTAGGCCTATAGTTATTTAGTTATTTATATGCTGGCAACCCCGAAATTTAGAAAACTGAACTTTCAATCATGGTCGCCATTCCTGTAAGTACGATAGAACGCACTATCGTGCAAAAAAGTAATAGGTCAATAAAATACCTCGAACAGATTATGCCACTGATTTATATAAACGCGAGGAGTAAACATTTAATATCAAATTTGAAGAAGATATATAACAAATTCAAATATGACCACAATAAACCCAAAAAATGGTTTATTTCATAAGAAAAACTTCTGCATTCTCACTTACAAAATTGAATTATTATCATATGAATATTAGAGGGAAAATAATTGAAGTCACACAAACCAAGAATATAAAAAACCGATTTCAATGCTTGAGCAATACTTGTTTGCCCCAGCAAAACAAATCTTGAACCGTTGATTTCACATAAATATGCCATGTTTTTTACATTGTTTTCTAGCTCGTCACTGTCAATTTGAAGGTTTAAAATATTTGCGACATATGTCAGGATTATCTCTATTTTCGTGATTTTGTGACATCTTTGTTTTCTACTCTTGTCTTCATATTTAAAAATACCTGAAAGTGAGCAATTGACTATGCAATAGTTTTATTTTGTGACATTACAAACAAAACACACTGATCAAAGCAACATTTTTGCAACCTTAACAAGTATGGCAGAAACGATAGTTGATATAACGACGAAAATAGACTATTACTCTAACTAACTCACTGGCACTATCGAACCCGAAGGATCATGACCGCGCGGACATAAGCTCTCCATACATCCCTATCCTGAGCTAATGTTTTCCAATCAACCCCTGTATAATCTACTTCCCTCAAATCATAGTTAATGTTATTCTCCCGTCTCATTCTTGGTCTACAAACTGAGCGTTTTCCCTCTGGTTTTCCTACAAGAAGCTTCCATGCAACTCTTTCTTTCCCCATTCGTGCCATATGTCCTGCCCATCGCAGTCTACGATACTTAACTGCACTCATTATATCTGGCTTCCTATAAAGACCATGTAGTTCACTGTTATGTAAGTCTTCTCCATTCACCTGTATGTTCATCTATCTTTGGTCCAAACATTTTCCTAAGAACTTTATTCTCAAATACTCGTAATCTCCTTTCCTCCGTTAAAGTAAGAGTCCATGTTTCGCACCCATATAATATAACTGGTAGAACAATAGTTTTATATATTTTTCAGTTTAACGTTTTTTTAAAGAAGTTGGGACGTCAAGAGTCTCTGCAATGCATAATAGCACGCATTTCCAGAATTGGGCCTATGTTTAATATCTTTGTGCATCTCATTCCTATTTGTGATTATTGTTCCTAAGACTATTATTCTACCTAGTATATTACAGTATGATTTTAATTTTGCGTAATAATCATGTATAATTACATAAATATTGTTAGTTTTTTTTTTAATCGAACTCCTAAAAACATCAATGACAAAAATTCATGAAATACGGTCTATTTATTTTTTGTAACGTCGAATACTGTTAAAATAATAAATAACTACAAGTCTTGTAAAGGTAATGGAAAATAACATGAACATTTAATGTAAACAATAAAATAGTAAATCGTCAGACTAAAAAAGTTTTTTTCAGGTTTCTCTCTGCATTGATAGAAAGATAAAAAACGCTTTATTGTAAATATGGTTGTCAAGGTTTTATGGAACCGAATGAATCAATACAATGAACTTACATTTTAAGATTCACGGTTTTAAAAACTTTCAGTGACTCAGAGTATTAGTATTTAGTTAAATTCTGTAACTGACTCACATTTGGACTCATATTCGAAGAACTCATGAAAGATAAATGCTACAGGCTCCATCGTAGCGTCTGACAACGATGTTGCATAAGTCTTCCATTTGCAGACTATCAGTAAGTCGTAATATATAATTTATTTTTATACACATCAGCAAAAAAATTAATATTCTTTAAATTTATGTCTACTCACTGATATTTACAACTTTTTAAATCGCAAGAAAATATCATTCTTTTCTACAAACGAAAGACGTCAGAAATTAAAATCATAGCCTAATAAGAAATCTCATTTAACAATGAGGCTGTCCAATGATCAATATATATAATTTAATTTAATGTAATTTTTTTTTTCAAATGCCACCACGTTGTCATTTCGAATTTCTGGTATTCTCACCTGCCATAACGTTATTGTAACCCACTTCTGAGTTTGGGACGCCTGGAAGGCGGAGTTACGCTGCCTCGATGATATATGATAGGTGATCGTAATGATGCGACAGGAGAGACCTTAATCATAAACTTAATGAGTACATTAATGATAGTAATGATGACCCGAGAATGTTCGGGGACCATTTGGGCCTTATAGTTTCCTGACATTTGTCTTACAGGTGACGAAAAACCCCTAAAAAACAAAAAAAGGTTATGTAATGTAATATAATAAAATTATATATATATATATATATATATATATATAATATTTCTAGAAGATATAAAATTGAAAACAGCGTAATTAAACAAAATATGAATGTTGAAACTTCAGCTGTGGATTTCATAAAAGAAAAAACAATTAAAATTGTTTGACCTTGTAAAAAGAATGGCAGAAGACAGATTCCCAAGAAGAATACTAGAATGGGCACCATTTTTAGAAGGAGAAGAGGATGGCCAAAAATAACATGGATTAATGGTATTTTGAGAAAAAAATTATTGAGGGAAAAATGATTGGACGATGGAGATGTGGAGGAGAATGACAGTAGATTAATTTGACGCAGGATGATGTGAAACATTGTGAAACCTGTTAAATATATATACATATTTAACCTGATTAATGAAGGAATCTCAGATCCGCTTGTTGGCTTGCTAATTTTTGACGAAGTACATATGTTGTCATTAAATAATATAATTCTACTTAAATTGAATATAAATCACAATCACAATATCTGATTCAATTAATTTATGTTTTATATTCATAATTCGATATTTTCAATATGTAGAGTTGAAGTAGAGCAAAATAACAAATTTGAAAATCCTGATATTAATTTTCATGGTAGATTGCGGATAATTACAACATCACAAGTAAAACATAATTGCAACAAATAGTAAACAAATTAATCTGAAAAATATATGAGCTTTACATTTACAATTAAAAAAAAGCCTCTCGTTAACCTTTTAGAATGCATAACTAATTAACTACCTCACTCGCACTATCGAGCCCGTAGGTTCATGGTCGCGCAAACATAAGCTCACCATACGTCCATATCTTCAGCTAATGATTTCCAATCATCCCCTGTATAAATCTGCTTCCCTCAAATCATGGTTATGTTATTCTCTCACTTCATTCTAGGTCTACTTACAGAGTGTTTTCACTCTGCTTTTCCTACAAGAAGCCTCCATGCTCCTCTTTCATTACCCATTCGTGCCACATATCCTACCCATCGCAGTCTACGAAACTTAAATGTTATTATATTTGTTTTGCTATAAATATCACGTAGCTCACTGTTATGAAGTGTCCTCCATTCGCCTGTCTATTCTCTCTTTGGTCCACAAATTTTCCTACGAACTTTATCATCAAATACTCGTAAACTCTTCTCCTCCCTTAAAGTGAGCGTACATGTATCAAATCCATAAAATAGAACTGGGAGAATAACAGATTTATATATTTTCAATATAATGTTTTTTTGAGAGAAGTTGTGACAAGAGTCCTTGCAATGCATAAGAGCATGCATTTCCAGAATTGTGTCTATATATAATTTCTATGTGCATTTCATTCTTATATGTAATTATTGTTCCTAGACATTTGAATTCAGTCCACGATGTGATCTAACAGTAACGCAGTTGCCTCAGACGCAGCGGGCCCGTGTTCATCCTCACTGGGGACAAGTTTTCTGAGTAAAATCTTTTCAGGTTTTTTCCTCTCTTATAAGACAATTCTCAGAAAACTTTAATACCCGAATAATCCCCGAACATCATCTAGCTATTATAATAATCCTTTTTTAATGTTCGTATTATGTAGTGTGCGATCTTAATGTCTCAAATGTTTGTTTTGTCTCGGAATTGACCAGAGTTTGAGTTGATCACACAATCAGAGAGGCCTTCCATGTCCTTGTATGGTGAAAAAGTATTATGTGTGTGATAAAATGTTGAAAAACCTCTCCCCACAGATTGTGTCCCATTAAGACATGGGTGACTATGGGCATGCATAAGTTCCTACGAAGGAAGATATTAAACTAAGATAAAGATAAAGAGAACGATGGAGAGAGAGAGAGTGTATGTGTGTGAAAGAGAGAGAGAGAGAGAGAGAGAGAGAGAGAGAAAATTACATTAACGCAGTTTAACCTCTCGCCATAAAGGTACATTTACATGCCACACTTCACCCAGGCCTTACACTGACACGACCTGTCGGGAGAGGGATTTTTTCTATGAAACACATAGATCATAAATGTCGGCCGCGGAAGACTAGTGGTTATACTCCTTGCATCTGGTCGCGGGTTCAAACCCGGCCGCGGTTGATGGATTTTTTTTTAGTATAGAATAATCCAACTCCTCCGGGAGAAACTTTAAGCCGTGGGTGCCAAGTATGAATGTTTTCAGGCTCGCAAAAAATCCTTAAGTCTGAATAAAATGCCTCCAAGCAAAATTTACCGATCTCAAATATCCAAGTAATACCGTAGTTGTCTGCTAGATGTCTCATTGAGTCCGTGTTTGACCGCATGCCACTCATAACGTCTATGGACAAATAAGGTAACTAAATGAATTTGGTCCATGAACTCCTACCAAAGAAGAGACTATGATTCAACACTGGGCAACGCCATTATAGACATATAGAGATATAGGCCCAACTTACTCTTTTGACTACACAAGGACATGGAGGACCTTCCCGAATAATGGATCACTCAACGTTAGGGCCTCCTCCGAGACAACACAACATTAAGCCGAAACACATCATTCACACACACACATTGAAACTAGAATGGCGAATATGCTAATAATGGCCAGATGATGTTCAGGGACTCTTTGTGCCTTAATGTTTCATCAAATTTGTCCTACAGATGAGGAAAAACACCAAAAAAAACCACCACTCATGAAACTTGACCCGACAGGGGATCAAACCCGGGCCCGCTGCATATGAGGCAACGACGCTAACCTGGGACCACAGCGGTGAATTAGAGAGAGAGAGAGAGAGAGAGAGAGGAGAGAGAGAGAGTAATTAATAAACTAAATTTTATAACGAACTGATCTTTAAAACATGTAATTTCACGACATACCCGTAGGGTAATAATAGTAAGCCTATGTTTAAATTAATACGGTATTTGATTAGTTATGTGACATTAATCTGTGTGCTAATTATATCTTGATTTGTATTACGTATGACGTTGTGATCAGCAGTAATAATGCTTACAATAAGGTCAATCTTGTACAGAATTCAATATGATTGTGGACACTGTAATCTGTGTATTACCGGTCAACTGGAAGCCTCTAGGCAAACATTTTAATAATACAACGTACACTCGGGGACGAAATATAGATTAATGGGTTTCAGAATTTAATATAGGCTGAGCTGTGCAGAACAGTACAACAGCTAGGCTATGTAACCAAGATATTATCACGGGGAAAGGGTATCAAAAATAGACTATATCCATAATGTCTCAATTTTTAAACGAAAAGTTTATATATTTTTTTAAACTTATTAACACAACAATTTTGATTTCCTCTAAAATTTAAATTTCAATAGTGAAATATATGCGCTACTAACATAATTAACTAACTCACTGGCACTATCGAACCCGTTGGTTCATGGCCGCGCGGATATAAGCTCTCCACATATCCCTAACCTGAGCCAATGTTCTCCAATCATCCCCTGTATAATCTACTTCCCTGAAATCATAGTTAATGTTATTATTATTGATTTCGTACATCTCAATGATGGATAAATCATATTTAAAGAGACAATTATATAATTTTTCTCTTTAAATATGATTTATCCATCATTGAGATGTACGAAATCAATAATAATAACATGGAAAAAGCCGTACTGGCTGTAATGTATAATTCCCAAATATGTCTTCTTAATAAAGGAGCCGCCATTTGCAAGATAGAAGCATGGCTTCATAGCATTTGGTGGACGGGAATTACAATGTATATAGAGAAGGATTTGCGTTTAGATCGGTACTTGCTCAGGTAGCTCAGTTGGTAGAGCACTTGGTCTAGAGAACCAAGGGTCCCGGGTTCAAGTCCCGGTCTGAGCGTATAATTTTTCTCTTTAAATATAGTTAATGTTATTTTTCCCCCTTCATTCTTGGTCTACCAACTGGACGTTTTCCCTCTGGTTTTCCTACAAGAAGCTTCAATGCACGTATTTCATTCCCCATTCGTGCCACATGTCCTGCCCATCGCAGTCTACGGGACTTAACTGTTCTCATTATATCGCGCTACTAACATAGTTATTAATTATTATATTCCATTTTATTCTTCTTCTTCTTAATCTTAATTTATAGGATTTTCATCCTGTTTATTTCCAAAATCACTCCTCGGACGAAGACGTATTGGATGTGCATTCACTGTCTATCCATATCTTGGCTGGTCTTCCTCTTGTTATTCTCCCGTTCATTGGTATATGTTCTTTAGCAACCATATTACTCATGTTTTTTTTAATTAATTCATTTTTAAAACATGTAGTCAATATACCTAATTCACCAATCAAAAATTATAATTGTCAACATGTTTCAACAGCGAATAAACAGAATCCAATTAAATACAAACTAGTCACATGACATAATCAATTACACGCAAACTGCATGACATAATAAAACTAATAATACATTCTATCAATTAAAGAAAACAAGGCTTTGTATGGAATATGGCTCTTGTCTTTATTCATAATTTTGTCCTTATTTTTATAGATTTCTAAACTTGCAAGGGTATATTGACTACATGTTTTACGATTTTATCACCAAGAAGATCATTAGTTTATTAAGTCAATTTTAATTAGTGGAAAGCGCACAATATGCAAAATTATGATTAACTGTTCCATAGTTTTATTTTTGCAGTTTAGAGCAAGTTTGTTGTACAGTTTGCAGACGCAATCTTCGTTTGGCTTAATTTGTGATGAAATCCGTGTATTGTGTATCGGACTGTGTCGGAGATCATAGTTGCCTGCTTCCATTCATCTGTTATGAAGATTGAAATTTATATAAACAAGTTATGCATAGAAGAGATTGAAATCAAAACAATAATAATAACTAATTTATAGAATATTTGTGTCTCGTGTAGGCGGCTCGGTAGTGCAGGTAGTTAGACGTTCGTCTCTCACCGCTGGGGTACCGAGATCGAGTCTCGGTCGTACCATATGGCTTTCGTGATGGACGAAACGGAGCTGGGACAGGTTATTCTCGGAGTTTTTCCCATTTTCACCTTCCACAAATTTCATTCCACCATTCCTCCATACCCATCTCATCCATTTCGTCTGATTTCGTTCATCCGCCCCTGTGACGGTACATCGGGAGTGGTCGGCCGGCACACTTGTAGTTCATAGACCTCTATTAATATAGGGACTTCTACTCATCTCATTCATCGACTCGATCCTGAGTTGGACACAAGTTGGGAATATTTATGTATAGTTATGTCTCGTAGAATGCGATGGGTAGGACTTTTGGCACAAGTAAGGAATTATGAGGGCCATGAAAACTCCGTGAAGAAAAACCAGAGGGAATGTAAGAGGAGTATGGGAATTTCTTGTAGGAAAACCAGAGGTAAAACGCCTTGTTAGATCAAGAATGCGGTGGGAGAATAACCATGATTTGAGGGTAGTAGTACATGATTGGAAAATATTAGCTTTGGATAGGGATGTATGGAGAGATTATATCGGTGCGGCCAAATTCCTACGGGTACACTAGTGCCAGTGAGTTAGTTACTGTGGGCATTTCCTTTGGAAAGAGTTTTCATGCCATTCTTAATTCCCCATTTGTCACATGTTTTCTTTCCATCGCTGTCTGAGATTTAACTGTTATTATTACATCTGGTTTCCCATAAAGATACCTCACTGCTATGTATTTCCCCTCCCCCCATTCATGTGCCTGTCCATTTCCCTTGTTCGAAAAAAATTCTTAAGAACTTTATTCTCACTTCTCAAATACTCGTAATGTTTTCTCCTCCCTTAAAATAAGAGTCTATATTACTTTCAAAAGTTCATTCTTGTTTGTAATTAGTCTATTGTTCCTACGTATTTGAATTCAACCACCTCTTCAAAATAATCCCTATTTTTTCAACTGTCTGTTTGCTTTATTAGTATACTAGCGTACCAGGCAGACATTGTCCTGCCCGAACGTTCAATTCTCATGTCATGGGCGGACGATAAAAATATGTTACTTTTTTACCATAAAATTCAGAAATTAGGACATAATTAGATATTATTAAATAAGTTCGCAAGGAAACCTCTTACAGCCTTCTGTTGTGGCACAAGAAGTGTGAATGATGACGTCACATAGTCATGAACATTAGAATTGTACCCTCTTTTGCAGATAAGCTAAGAACCGTCATATAACAATTATACTAGAGTGAAAAAAAAAAAGATAAATTGATGAGAGCGAGTCAAAGAGGTTTTTTTTTCAGCTAGATTTCATTTCTCGCCTATACTGGCCGACATTCCATAAGAAAATTTGTTTCTCCCGTAGAGACTCGAACCAACGTAAGACCCGTAATTCTGCGCCAAGGCTTCTTGCCTTAACCACTCGCCTACGGTTCGAGACTCTTGGTATCAATGAAAGACAAAAATGGTTATTGTGAGTTATCCGCAAGAGATAAACATATGCTGTCGCGGAATTTTTTGTAGAGCTTTTTGAGATATTCAATTCTGTGTACATTAATTTTGTGTATTTCTTATGGTTTAGGCAGCGTAAGCCATTTAAGCGTCCAAAGAGCTACTTTTTTCACGTTTTCCAATACAAAGGGCGATTTTAAGGGTGTAGGAGTTGAGTATCACAACTCTCTTACAGCCTATGTTCATCCCGGGAATCTCCTGAATATTTTGAAAAAAAACCATCACAATCGGATCAACGGTATGGCCGCGCATAAAGTACGAACAAACAAACAATTTTTATATATAAGATTTCTATGTGTGCATATATTCACTTTTATTAAAGTTTAATTCCTGCCCCAATTTCTTAGCGTTACTCACAATGGAACTGCCAACCATTCCAAGCCTAAATCTATCTTTAAATTTCTTCCAGAGAAGCGTTGTGATGTATCAAGCCCATGTCAAAAAATATAGCTGCTGATTTTAACTACATGATACTAATATCCAGCGCCAAATATTTCACTTAAACTATAGGGAAGTAATAAAACTCGTGATTTCGTTTATTGGATAACACTCACAAGCTGCTGTCCGAGCCTGCCCCGCCTCACTCCACTCCAGTATAATTAAGCAGGAAGTTGTTCTGTTTCGCACAATGGATTGCTATTGCTGGATTCTGGTTTTCGACGATCTATGAATTTGACACTAATACCGGCCACTAATTAAAAATTAATTTTTTTACCCCTTCCCGCCGTCTCCTCCTCCAGAGTTCTAGAGGACAAACTTGGGTTTAAGCATTATCCGACTGTCACCAATCAGTTAAATAATTCGAAAAACCATGGTTTCCGTTCTAATCTTTGTCATTTTCGAGAATTTATTATTCATCCTTTAAGAGATTTAGGTTTTCTTCATTCACTATTTTTATAAACGAGGTAATTTAAATATAATATTTTAGTAGTTGCTTATTCATTTATATATATATATATATATATATATATATATATATAGGCCATATATACGTGTATTATGAAATATCACATTCGAATTCTATGATGACAACAATCCAGAAAAACGATTAACTTTTATTTGAGATAAAACAATACTCTACTTAATATTTTTTTCCTAATGCAAAATATAATTTTAGAAAAAAGTAGATTAAAATATTAATAATATTAAATATTTTTTTTCCTAATATAAAACATAGTATTGACAAAATTTCTGATTATAAGTCAAGATGGATGTAACGTTCATCGGGTGGAAAGTACATGATATCCAAATAAATGTTAAGCTATCAACCTGCAGGAAGAAGAAGACCAGGACGTCCACTCAAAAGACATTTGGATGTGTTTCTCTTGAGGCCGAAACAGGTCAAAAAATGGCCTAAATTCGTGAATGGACTGTGATGTTGATAATGATAACATAATATTCGTTTCGTCCCGAAGGTGGCCATAAGCATTGAGCTATTACTCATATGGTGAGCACTATGTCCTTGTATCGTCAAAAAATAGTATGAGACTTTTTTTTTGAGCTGTCACTGCTATCTATCTACTTCATCCAGTCTACTATCCCCGTTCCGGAGGTCGACTTCTGTTATCTAAACCGGCGTTGTTATTGATTTTATTTATTTCACGATTTTCTTTACCATATCAAGTTATTAGCGTCGCACTTCAAATAAGGTCATGAAAGGATTGACTAATTTTGATCAGAGGCCTCTTTTTCAGGCTTGAGATTCTTATTGGCATGCCATAAATCTAGGACATGTATTCGTGGTTTTAGTTCCTTTCTGAAGGAACCTATATTCAGAAATTTTTATTCCCAGAAAAATCAATCGATCTCTCGGCCACGTTTTAACCTACTAACCTTACACCCAGAATCGACCGTGGTAATCGCTATAATAGGTACTCCGCCATTACTTACTATCTACATTGTAGTTTCTTTTTTTTTTACCTATGTTTATTTATTTTAGATTTGTTCACCTTGTTTCTTAATGACACAATGATATTGTAGGAAATCAAACCCAAGTCACTGTAATGCAAGATAGGGACCCCACACTATACAGGGCAAAGGGCAAAATCCTCTCCCAACAAGTTGTGTACAATATTCAATGTAATCTACGTATAGGCCTAACTAAATAACCATCATTTGAACTATATAACCGAAGGTTTATGGCCTTGCAGATATAAATTCTCTACAAATCCTTATCTTGTGTTTTTTTTTCAATAATCCTTAGTTTAATTATCCTCTTTGAAATCATGATCAATGTTAATCTCCCTCCTCATTCTTGGCCAGATTTTTCCCTTTGGTTTTCCAGCAAGAAGTTTCCATGCTTCTCTTTCATTCCCCAATCGTGCCACATGTCCTGTCCATCATAGTCTACGAGACTTAACTGTTCTATTTACATCTTATTTTCCCCAAACAAAACCATGTGTATTCTTCCCCATTCAACTGTCTGTTCATACCTCTTTGATCTAAAAGATTTCCTAAGAACTTTACTCTCAATTAATCGTAATATTTTCTTATTTATTAAAGTAATAGTTCATGTTTCGCATTCATATAATATAACTGGAAGTATAATCCTATATTTTGCAATGTAGTTGGTATACCCCTGACTTTCCAGGTTAGCAACAACAACAAACACAATAATACGTTTGTGCGATACAAATTGACAGATATTCACGACATATTTGCGGTTGCATGGACTCGGAATGTCTGCAAACACTAGCAATATGGCGCTTCATTATGTTGATTTAGTGCCGCTCGGAAATGTGGTTCAGTATTCTAAGCCAGCCTCCATCCTTCTCAATCGATGCTCACCTCAGATGTATAGATTTTTAATTGGCAAATTGCATTTGTGTTAACAGTTGAATACCAATACCTATAGACACTAACAACAATTAAACACAGGCTGAGTTCAACGGCCATGAATTAGTCACGTATATCGCAACATTTCTTACTTACTTACTCACTGGCACTATCGAACCCGTAGGTTCATGGCCGCACGGACATAAGCTCTCCATACATCCCTATCCTGAGCTAATGCTTTCCAATCATTCCCTGTATAATCTACTTCCCTCAAATCATAGTTAATGTTGTTCTCCCACCTCATTCCTGGTCTACCAACTGGGCGTTTTCCTTCAGGCTTTCCTACAAGAAGTTTTCTTGCACGTCTTTCATTCCCCATACGCGCAACATGTCCTGCCCATCGCAGTCTACGAGACTTAACTGTTCTTATTATATCTGGCTTCCTATAAAGACTATGTAGTTCATTGTTATGTAGTCTTCTCCATTCACCTGTCTCTTCATCTCTCTTTGGTCCAAAATTTTTCCTAAGAACTTTATTCTCAAATACTCGTAATCTCCTTTCCTCACTTAAAGTAAGAGTCCATGTTTCGCACCCATATAATATAACTGGTAGAATAATAGTTTTATATATTTTCAGCTTAACGTTTTTTGAAAGGAGTTGGGACATCAAAAGTCTCTGCAATGCATAATAGCATGAATTTCCAGAATTGAGCCTATGTTTAATTTCTTTGTGCATCTCATTCCTATTTGTGATTATTGTTCCTAGATATTTGAATTCAGCCACTTCCTCAAAATTTCCCTCATTAGTCCTTAGCTTTCCATTTCCATTATATAATGAATTTCTATGCATGACCATATATTTAGTTTTATTGGTATTTACTTCCAGTCCTAATTTCTTAGTGTTACTCAATAGTGTGTGCGTGTTGTCCTTTAATATCTCCTCGCTATCGGCCAATAATACTACATCATCAGCATAAACTAACAACTTATTAATACCATTCAGTTGTAAACCTTCCTCATTCTCTAAAGATTTAATGGCATGCTCTAGTACAAAAGTTAATAGTAGAGGAGATAGTGCATCTCCTTGCTTCAACCCACTCTGGATTTCAAAAGTGTCTGAAAAGTGTTTGCCTACACGCACCCTACTCTTTGTGCCATTTAGACACATTCGTATAAGTCTAACTAACTTTTTAGGAATTCCGAACTCCAGCAGGATACTATATAACTTCTCCCTCTTAATTGAATCATATGTTTTTTGAAGTCTACATATAGTTGATGTACAGTACCATTATATTCCCATTTCTTTTCTAAAATCTGTCTTATACTAAAAATCTGATCTGTTGTAGACGTGTTTCTTCTAAATGCACATTCATGATCTCCTAGAATGTCATCAATATAGGGACTAAGTCTGCTTACTAATATATTTGTTAGAATTTTGTACGAAGTTGAAAGTAATGAGATGCCCCTGTAGTAGTTGCAATCAGTTTTATCTTCTTTCTTATAAATTGGTACGATAGTTGATTCCATCCATTCATCTGGAAGAGCTTCTTTCTCCCAAATCATACAAACAACCAGCGTATCTTGTCCATCAATTTTTCTCCCCCTGATTTTATCAGTTCTGCTGGGATCTCATCTGAACCTGATGCTTTATACATCTTCAAGTTTTCAATTGCCATTTCAACCTCTAATGCACTTTGCTGTGGAGACTAGCATTTCTGCTGTCTGTAACTTATCCTCCTCAATGTCCTGTTCTGTATGTACATTTAATAGCTGATTAAAGTAACTTTTCCATCTATTTAATATACTCCTAGAATCTGCAATCATATCCCCATTTTCATTCCGAATTATGTTTGTTCTAGCCTGAAACCCTTTCTTCTCTATACTAATTCCCTGATATAATTCTCTAATGTTCCTATTTTTTGCATTCATTTCAAGATCATTAATCTTCTCTCTCAAATATTCCCTCATTTTACTCTTTATTAACTTGGTGGTTTCCCGTCTAACACTACCCCATTGCTCTAAATTTCCTTCATTTGGCTCGTGTAACCATTTCATTTTTTCACTCTAAAATAATATAATTTACATTAAATTTTATATAACACTTAGGCATCTAAATCGGTTAAAAAACTAATTTGTTCTCGTTTCCTATTTATATCTTTCCTAACGTATTAAGAAAAAAATTAAATCATCATCTTTCCGCTCTCCGCTGCACAATATGCTACAGGTCGTCTTCCCAACATTGTTTTGGTATTCCTACATTTCTTCGGTCTTCAGATATATAATAAAGTATCTGTTTTAATAAACGATTATTTTGGCATTCTTTGTGCATGTTCAAAGCATTTACAATTATTTCTGTATATTCTCTCGTTTATATTATATACTTGTAATTCATCTCTGATTTCTTGACTTCTCTTTTGGTCTCTTAAAGATACACCTGCAACGGGTACCACTTCTATTGTCTCAAGTTTATGTTTATCAGAAATCGTTAAAGGCTAAGTCTCAGGCTCGTTATGTTAAAGTTGGAACACCTACTGTTTTGTAAAATTTCAATTGAGTTTCACTTGTGGTCTTATTCCTCAAATATCTTCTTATTTAACCACATATCTGTTGAAATTTCCCTGATTTATTCTCCAAATCGAAATATTGCAGGTACGACATCATGTATCCCAGATAAATAAAACAAGTTACTTATTCAATGATGTTCCAGATCAAATGTTGAGAAAAAATGGATCCGTCACTAAGAAATAGCGTCAACTGGGAATTTTTCAGGAAGACGAATTTATCGTGCGATTTTGCTGGTTAATTGTTTTTTCCTAATTAAATCGTATATATCTAGTTATGTTTCAAGAAAAAACACAGCGGCCACTACAGGAATTTGGAAAATACTGTTTCTAAGAAAGCCTCCAATCCGATTCTTTTTATTTGGAGAATCCCATTACCATTTTATTTAAATGACATCTACCGAGTTTCGTTGTGAAAATTGCTGCCGCTAGAGCGAAGTATCAATTTTCGTTTCAGATGAACTCCCACTGTAAAGGTCCGATTTCGCAGGTTAATTAAACACTGCCATACTTTTCTTAATTGATTTGCTATTTACCGAGTCCGGTTCTGGAACTTTAGACGGAGAGGTGAGACAGTAACCATAATCCACCAGGAACGATTGATTTTTTTTTGCTTCAAATATCTTAATAAATTAAAGCAAGCTTAAAGGGGCAATACAAAATAATGAAAGTATATCTATTCATCATTGTAAATTAATTTTAAAATGAAATAATAACAACATTAGTAATATAGATCACAATTACTTCTATTTAAGAGCAAAATATATCAATAAAATGGTTAGATATTCTCCCTATTACTCTGAATCTCGATTTCGTATCTCGATAATTTTATATAGGGTGCATGGTGGATGAATCGGAGTCAGGGATGGCTTTTCTCGGACTTGCTCCCGTTTAAAAGTGCCAAGAATTGAATTCCATTACTACTGCATTCATGCACTTTTTTTTCATTTAACTCTATTCTCCCTAATATGGTCTCAAGGGACGTCAACCGGCTTCCTCGTATATCATAAATTTCCAATAATACGGACTTAATTGAATCTTATCACTTAAAATGGCATTACAGCTGACATAATGGAAGGTGTACTTTTACATAATAATAATAATAACAATAATAATAATAACAATTCTAATATTAATAATAATAATAATAATAATAATAATACTAACACATACGAAATTACGACACTATAACACTGTAATTAAATCAGAGTGCCTCTATGGAGCAGAAACATTAATTTTGAACAGAAAAAACAGATATCGAAAACATAGTGAAAAAAGAATGCAAAATAATATGAAACGTTTTAGGTCCACAAGTCATAGGTGAAGCATTTTAGACTCAGAAGTAAAAAGGAAATAAAAATATATACAGACATTCATAGTGATATTAGAAAAAGAAGGTTAACATTTTATGGCCATATTAAACGAATGAACTCAAATAGGCTTACAAAACAGATAATGGAATTCTACGAAAACAGAAGTAAAGCTCCAGTGGATACTATGAAGTGGATTGATGAAGTCAAAAAGGACTTAAAATTGGCAGGAATTACTAAAAAAAGATATCCCAAACAGAGATATATTTAGAATTAAGGTGAATAAGTGGCAACTTGACCATGAGGACAAACAGAAGAAAAAAACTGGAACAACTTGGACAGATGATAGAAAACAAGCTCATTGCAAAAGAATGAAAGAAATTTGGGCTCAAAAGAAACAACTCTAATTACTTTGCGTAGTCCTACACGGGCTCATCCGCAATAAAAAAATAATAATACTAATACTAATACCACAAGGGCCTACTACTACAACAACAACAACTACTACTACTACTACTACTACTACTAATAATAATAATAATAATATTGATATTTTATTCTATATGAATTGACATAATTCTCATATAATAAATTTTACGTCTTAAAGTTGTTAATATTTTTTCAAATTAAAAAAAATTGGCGGTAGGTCATTATACATTTTAATTAATCAATTTACAGACTTTTAATTCCATGAAAATTGAATTAGAATGATGAGTAGTCTATACATAATATCATACTGTTTCGTACGGTAAAAAAATTATATTTTTATGATAAAGTATTTAGAAATTTCTACGTAACTGATGAATGTATTTGTGCACGAAAATTGCGACACTGAAATTATGTAAACAAATAGGAGGGGTCCAGGGAAAGAAATATGTTTTTTTGTCGAAATAGAGTTTGAAATACCATTAGATTATCCATGGAAATGATTATCTATTAAAAATGAAACGAACGATTTAGTCATTAATTACTTTCAAAGTTTGGCGTAGAGGTAAAGAAATAAGCATGTTGTATAATTAATTTTTTTTTTTTACTTTCAAGGAAAAGTGACTTACGTTACCATTTTTGCCTGTACACGTATATTGTGTATTAATCGTTATATGATAATATACGAGTAGAAGTTAAATGTGCATACTTATTAAAGATGGAATCGCTCAATTTTAAAAGGTTATAAGTCAGTTTGATGATAATAATAATATTAATAGTAATAATTTTATTTAATTTGGCAGAGTTAAGGCAGTAGTCTTATCTTGTTTTGAGCATTTTTTTTAAATTAATGTTTCTTCAATATGAGTTTATAAGGGAATAGTGGGCCTATAAATATTTTTTTAGAGATTGACAAAATTTATATTAAACGATTTAATAAATAATAGTAGGTCCAAGATTAAATCAAGGTTTTAAAATGCGAGATTTCCCCTTTAAATGTCAGTAATTAAACTTAAAAATTTGCTTTATGACATTTGACTAACGTATTAAAACATAAATCTTGTCCTCGTAATAAATAAGTTAGAAACAAGTTTTCTAACACAGATTAATTTAAAATTTGGTGCATTTGTTGTATTAGTTTCATTAAATGTTTATATAAAACATTACGTGTATTTATGAATATAAAATATACACAGCTTATATTCGTGACATATAAACTACAATATATATATCCCATTCCATCAATCCATCCATCCATTCAATGGCTGATTAGCTCAAATTCGAGCTTTGACCTCCCTTAACTTCTGCCTCCAGTCATTTCTATTTTGCGCAGCAAGCCTCCAGTTGCGTCACTTAAGTAGGTTTGCAGCATCTTCCTTAATACAATCCTCCAATCGTTTTTTGGTCCTCCAACGCGTCTATTCCCCACAAAACTTTCACTAAGCACATTTTTTGGTGATCGGTCTGTTGAGAGCTTTTGTGCATGGCCAGCCCATTCTAATCTCTTTAACTTAATAAAATTAACGAGGTCAGGTTCATTGTATTTGTCATATAGTTCTTTGTTATATCGTATTCTCCACTGACCATTAAAACACTGCTCAAAAAAATTAGGGGATATTGTATAATAACCTATTAAGACTATGTTTTTAGGAACAGTATTAGATACAATCACTTTATATTACTCCAAAAGAATGTCAACAAGAGTTTGAAGTCATTACGTAACCTCTGTACCACACCAGATGTCAAAGAGATCCTGATTAGGAATATGGCAAACAAACAAAGCAACATTAACATGGGTGAAAATGTTTCTTTATTATGGTGTATGGTTTCCTCGAACGACCAGCACTGCCTCACACATGTATGGCATTGATGCAATGAGGTTAGCAATGAGTTCTTGGGGGATACGTGGCCACTCTTCCATAAGAGCAATGTGCAGCTCTGGAACAGTTGTGGGAGGTGCTGGTCTGCCTGTAATGCACCTGCCTAATGCATCCCACACATGCTCAATCGGATTTAAGTCCGGGGAGGAAGCTGGCCATTGCTCGATACCCTCCACTTCCAGCATGTTGACCACCAAACCAGCTCTGTGGGGTCGTGCATTATCGTCCATAAAAAGAAAAGAATCACCTATGGCATTAGCATAAGGCACGACAAAAGGTCGGAGAATCTCATCTCTATACTTTACCGCAGTCAAAGTACCACCTTGGATAACGTAGAGGTCCGTACGTCCACCACTACTGACTCCTGCCTACACCATCAATCCACCGCCGCCATATGGGGATCTTTCACGTACAAAAGCTGGATTGTTTCGTGTCCCTTTTTCTCTCCAGATGAATACACGCCGACTATCACATTCCATGTTGAATCGCGACTCATCAGAAAAAAGAAGTGATCTCCATTCAGCATGCCTCAACCCACAATGTTTCTCCGCCCAGTTTCTGCGATCTCTACGGTGTTGTGGAATTAACCTGGTACACACCATGGGCCTACGGGCATAGAGACCACTTCCATGCAGTCGATTAGGGAGAGTTTGAGTTGACACCCTGTTGCTGTTTGAAGTGTATTTCGCAGTTGAGTTGCATTCTGCTGTCTATTCCGACGGGCTGTTAACAAGAGGTAACGGTCATCCCTTGCTGTTGTTGCACTTGGTCGACCTTGTCCAGCTCTTCTGTGAACAGTATGTTCTTTGAAAATGATTCCAAAGACTGGAAATCACGCTTTGAGACACCCCAATGGCTTGTGCCACCTCTTGTTGTGTCTGTCCAGCTTCCATCCTTCCTATGGCCCTCCAAGCCATTGGTTCAGGTAAATCACGTTGTCGAGGCATCACTGTCCCTAAGGCAAGTCATTCACTAACTGAAAACTGGACTGGATTTAAAAACAGCAACAAAACATTCACCCCCACACCACTCTTTCACATCAACAGTACAGACACTGCCCTCTGGTGTGGTACCGAGGTTACGTAACAACTTCAAACTCTTATTTACATTATCTTGGAATAATAGAAAGTGATTGCATCTAATACTATTCCAAAAAACATAGTCTTAATAGGTTATTCTACAATATCCCCTAATTTTTTTGAGCAGTGTATTTATTGGTCCAAATATTTTTCTGACTACTTTTTTTTTTAATTATTTAGGGCTACCTCTGATCTTTTAGTGAGGCTCCATGTTTCACTACTATAGGTTATAACTGATCTTATTAAAGCCTTATGTAGCCTTATTTAGTTGCTGAGTGTATGTTATTATTCTTCATTATTTTATGAAGTGAGTAAAAAGCTTTGTTGGCCAGTTTCAGTCTTCTTTGTACTTCAATGTGTTGGTCGTTATTATCTGTAATACATGAGCCAAGATAGTTAAAATATTTCACAATGTTAAAACCTAATTCTTTTATGCTATTAGATTGCTGTTCTATCATTGGTTTAACGGGTGTCCCATTCAAACCTCCAAAATTTAATTAATCATAACTAACAAAGTATGCGGAATTATGAAATGAGGCCGGTATTAAACGAAACAGAAACTCAAAGAATTATAATTGCCACACACTAAAACACTTCTATATGTGCATCATTAGTATTACGAACAATATCAAGTCTGTATTTAATTTCGTGCCACGTTCTATCCAACATGTCCATTGGTACTGTTGCAATTCTGTCATGGATACGGGTTAGTAAATCATGAGAATCGTGTACTGGAACCGTTAACACGCGGTCTGTTACATACCTCCAGAGGAAGAAGTCCAGTGGAATGATGTCTGGCGAACGTGGTGGTCAGCAAATTGTCCGCCGCGTCCAATCCACCTATCTGGGAAGGATTTTTTGAGCGAATTCCGAACATCCAGGCTCCAGTGTGGTGGGGCTCCATCTTGCTGAAAGATTACTTGGGGTTGCAGATCAGCTACTTGGGGTACAAGAATTATTCCAATATATCTTGGTATACCGGGCCAGTTATTGACTTCTTATGGAAGTAAAAAGGACCTATAATGCTGTTCATCAGGCCGCACCAAACGTTTCCTTTTGGGCTATCACGGACGTTTTCACGGTAAACGTGTGGATTTTGCGTACCCCAGATCCTTACATTATGCTGGTTAACAGATCCTGATACATGAAACGTTGTCTCGTCAAAAAACAAGACGTATCCAAGAAATTGAGTGTCCATGTCAATACGATCCAGCATTTCATTAACGAATGCCTGTCGTCGTGGCCTATCATCTGGCTTTATTTGTTGAAGAATTTGCACCTTGTAGGGGTACAAACGAAGCCGCTTATGGAGCACTCGATGCATAGTTGTCGGTACATTGAACTGCCGGGAAGCTTGGCGAATTGATTTTTGTGGATTTCTCTGAAATTCTGCTCTAATTTCTTCAATATTTTCTTCTGAAACACGTGTACGAGAACCTCCTGATTTTTTAACGCTTCTAGTCGCCAGAAACTACTCAAGTCATGCCTCAATGGTCTTCCCATCAGGTGCATTTCCTCCATATTCTCTCCGGTAATTTCTTTGCACTGTAATTATTGACTTCGTCTCTGAATACCAGAAAACAGTTTGTGCTCGTTGCTGAGGAGTCGCCATTTTGTTTTATGCCATTATTGTCCAATATGCGACAGATGAATTAACTGCAACAACGAAAACAACAATTATTTGAGTTTCTCTTTCTTTTAGTACCAACCTCATTTCATAATTCAGTATACTTTGTGAGTTATAATTCATTAAAATGTGGCAGGTTTGAATGG
Organism: Diploptera punctata; assembly: GCA_030220185.1. Lineage (NCBI taxonomy): Eukaryota > Metazoa > Arthropoda > Insecta > Blattodea > Blaberidae > Diploptera > Diploptera punctata. The sequence continues at coordinate 167,184 of JASPKZ010001211.1, read as the reverse complement.
GACACGATGCATACTAATATGCCTTTAGCCTTGCTTATAGACAAGACTATTATCTGGCCCAACGTGTACAGGGGGCATGAACCGTAAATGTATACAGTTGGGTAATTCTTGACAGGCGCCTTCTCGTCGCGGGGGTGAAGACTAAGAATCTTACTGACTAATTTCTGTCAAGGACCCAGTCTCTCGGGGTATAACGAGGGCCCCTACCCAGGGATACGGTTCAAGACTCAACGGTTGGATCGGCAAAAACAACAAGTTTCAATAAGGCTAGATAAGCAGAAGAGGCAGCCCTCCACCTGGGGTTTGTACGGATGGAAGCATGTTCAAATGCTTTGAAGTGGCAACTCCACCATTACACTTACTCGGCAGCATGCTGGTCACCTGCCACTAGGAAATTTAAATAAACTCTCCTAACTCCCCTAGAACTTTATTATAGTTCTGAAGGCCCAAGAAATGTAGGAAGACCGAAATGACATGGAAAGGACGACCTGCAGCATATTGTGTAGCGAGGAGTGCAACAGGTCAATAGGCCCATATCCTAAAGATGAAGATGATGATGATATACAACAAATATTATGAAAATAAGCGATCAACAAACTTTTTAGAACAACACAAACTGAATAATTTCGTTACTGCTTAAAAATAAATTTTGATCCATCCATGTGATCGAGGGTACCTCATACGCGAAGAGTCCGCGTTCGATCCCTTATGGAGATAAATATCTTGGACGTGGTTTCTTCTGGTATTTCTCACCTGTAAGATAAATAAAAGAAAACTTAAGGTCAAAATAATTCCCAAACATAATTACTCACTCAGCTATATTATGTCTACTCTATCTACACAGATAGACTGGTAGATGCATTTGCATTGCTGTACTACGATGATTTATTTATTTATATATTTATTTATTTATTTATTTATTGTACCTGATGGAGTTAAGACCGTAAGGTCTTCTCTTCCACTTCACCAGGTTAAATGATACTACATACAATAAGAATTATGATTGATACATAATAGATATAGACTACACAATATAAATTTGACAAGGGTAAGAAATAAAAATTGTAATAATAATAATAATAATAATAATAATGATAATAACAAAAATAATAACCTATAATTAGATTAAATAAATGGCTTGGTAAAGAACGTTTAAAATATAAAGAAACAATAAAAGTATACATGGAACAGGGTTATATATTATATTGTCTAAGGAAATATGAAGTGAGTTCCTTTTTAAACTTTTTTGAGTCGTGCAGTCCTTGATATACAAGGGAGGGAATTCCAGAGTCGTGTGGCTGAAACAAGGAAGGTTGAGGAAAAGTAAGATGTACGATGTAGAGGAATAGCTAGCGTTAAATTTTCTCTGGATCGTGTGTTTAAGTTATGGTGGGAGGATAGCGAGTGAAAGCTGCTATATGTATAAATGGGTGATGAGGTGGACAAAGTGTTGTATAAGAAGCAGAGGCAATGTATCTTTCGCCTGTCTTCCAATCGGAGCCAAGACAACATTAAAATACAGGAGTTATGTGATCTGATTTACGGAGGTTGAATGTATATCGTGCACAAGCATTATGAACTCGTTGTAGGCTTTGTCCGAATGTAATATTCATGTCAGTTAAGAGTAAGTCGCAATAATAGAAATGCGGCATAATCAAAGTTCAGACAAGTACTTTTTTCAATGAAGAAGGAAGGAAATACACTGCTCAAAAAAATTAGGGGATATTGTAGAATAACCTATTAAGACTATGCTTTTTGGAACAGTATTAGATGCAATCACATTCTATTATTCCAAGATAATGTAAACAAGAGTTTAAAGTTGTTACCTAACCTCGGTACCACACCAGAGGGCAGTGTCTGTATTGTTGATGTGAAAGGGTGGTGTGGGGGTGAATGTTTTGTTGCTGTTTTTAAATCCAGTCCAGTTTTCAGTTAGTGAATGACTTGCCTTAGGGACAGTAATGCCTCGACAACGTGATTTACCTGAACCAATGGCTTGGAGGGCCATAGGAAGGATGGAAGCTGGACAGACACAACAAGAGGTGGCACAAGCCATTGGAGTGTCTCAAAGCGTGATTTCCAGACTTTGGAATCGTTTCCAAAGAACAGATACTGTTCGCAGAAGAGCCGGACAAGGTCGACCAAGGGCAACAACAACAAGGGATGACCGTTACCTCTTGTTAATAGCACGTCGTAAATGACAGCAGAATGCAACTCAACTGCGAAATACACTTCAAACTGCAACAGGACGCAGGCTGTCAACTCAAACTGTCCCTAATCGACTGCTTGGTAGTGGTCTCTATGCCCGTAGGCCCATGGTGTGTACCAGGTTAACTCCACAACACCGTAGAGATCGCAGAAACTGGGCGGAGGAACATCGTGGGTGGAGGCATGCCGAATGGACATCGGTTCGTTTTTCTGATGAGTCGCGATTTAACGTGGAATGTGATAGTCGGCGTGTATTCATCTGGAGGGAAAAAGGGACACGAAACAATCCAGCTTTTGTACGTGAAAGATCCCCATATGGCGGCGGTGGATTGATGGTGTGGACAGGAGTCAGTAGTGGTGGACGTACGGACCTCTACGTCATCCAAGGTGGTATTTTGACTGCGGTAAGTTATAGAGATGAGATTCTCCGACCTTTTGTCGTGCCTTATGCTGGTGCCATATGTGATTCTTTTCTTTTTATGGTCGATAATCCACGACCCCACAGAGCTGGCTTGGTGGACGACATGCTGGAATTGGAGGGTATCGAGCAATGGCCATCTTCCTCCCCGGACTTAAATCCGATTGAGCATGTGTGGGATGCATTAGGCAGGTGCATTGCAGGCAGACCAGCACCTCCCACAACTGTTCCCAGAGCTGCACATTGCTCTTATGGAAGAGCGGCCACGTATCCCCCCAAGAACGCATTGCTAACCTCATTGCATCAATGCCACACAGGTGTGAGGCAGTGCTGGCCGTTCGAGGAGACCATACACCATAATAAAGAAACATTTTCACCTATGTTAATGTTGTTTTGTTTGTTTGGCATATTCCTAATCAGGATCTCTTTGACATCTGGTGTGGTACAGAGGTTACGTAATGACTTCAAACTCTTGTTTACATTCTTTTGGAGTAATAGAAAGTGGTTGCATCTAATACTGTTCTTACAAACATAGTCTTAATAGGTTATTCTACAATATCCCCTATTTTTTTTTTGAGCAGTGTATTTCAGACGTTTTAGGGAATGGAAGACTGAATATATTTTTTACAAGTTTCTCTTAAATGAACCTGCCTATTAAGATTTTGTTCGAAATATACGCCAAGATTTTCACGGAAGGTTTAGACGGAATTTCATTTTAATTTATATTTACAGAAATTATCGATGAATAATCAATTTTGTTTAATAGACTTTGATGGCCGATTATAATTGCTTGTGACTTCTCAGGAATTATAATAAGATCTGTTTGTTTTGTCCATGTTGCTATGGAGTCAAGATCTTCATTAAATTGTTTAATTATATCGTTAATCAGTTCCGGTCTAGTATGTATATAAAGTTGTAAGTCATCGGCATAGATATGATATTTGCAATGATTAATGCAGCCACTTATGTCGTTGATGTATATAGAGAACAAAATTGTAGCTAATACTCATCCTTGTGGTACTCCGCACTCCACTGACCTCCATGAAAAAAAAAAACGATCACCTAAAATAACGCATTGATGGCGGCCAGTGAGGTAGGAGTGGAACCACTGAATCGAATTTTCACAAAAATTTAGTAACTTAAATTTTGATACTAAAATGTTTGTATTAACAGTGTCAAAGGCTTTGGAAGAGTCGATTAGAGTTAGGATTCTGAATTTACTCTGATCCATAGCCTCAAGTATTTTTTTAAACAATCTTCATATGACAGCATGCTCCACTGCAGTTTTCTGCAGTACTACATGCTTTGGTTTAGCAATATTAAAACATCTCTATCATTTTTATGTGTGTTGATATTCCTGACAAAGATTTTATAATGTTATTTTATTAGATCTAAGGTGTGAAGTGATTATTTTTCTATTTTCGCTTCTTTAAAATATTATTTTGAGTTGTCGTGACGCTAAATTGTTCTATTTGGTTATGGTTGTTATTTGCATTTGAAACAATCCTCTCTGTTAATTATACTTAAGCAAGTTATGGTTCCTCTTGGAACTAACACTAACAAGTTATGATTAATATTTACAGTTGCTTGATATTGTTCCTATTAGCATTTACTTAACGCTTAAATAGGCAAAACAACATTTTCTCATCCCCGTTATTCAAATGTTTCGGGCCGCAAAGAAAACAAAATCATGTAAAAGTAAGATATTACTGTATTTTTAATGTAATTTGACACAATCTTAGATAATTTATAATAATTTGTTTTTTACTGTTTAATAAACAATAATAAATAAATGAAATCAATTTTTCTTATAACATACATTGTGAAGTTAAGGGTTAAATTGGTGAATTCTTCATTACTATTCCTAACAAAATATGGTTCCTATTTGGATTTAAGTTGACTAATCCTATCAAGTTATGATCTATATTTACACGCTAAGATAATATTCTATCCATTACTAATCTAAGAACATATAATTCCTATTTACACATAAGTTACTAATTATAAAATTTTATGAATAATTTACAATTAATTAAATATTTTACTGTCCTTACTAGCTCTAACAAATTGTCTGGTTCCTATTTACACTTATAGCACTGACTAATCCTAGCAAGTCATGATCAATATTTACACTTCCTTAAAATAATGTTCTTATCCTAATGATTGACACTTATTAACTAGTTCTATCTATTTTTGATTTACAGTTATTTAAAGTCTACTGTCCAATATGTTCTATTGTCATTTTTTAAGTCTATGCCATTTGCAAATTAGGTGAATTGTTTAGTATACGTTATAGCTAATTTACTCTTGTCCATGGACCACCTTTCACTATCTCTATTTACAAAATTTATAAGAGTTTGTCTTTCGTTTTTAAATTCTATACAGTTATATATGACATGGTCCACTGTCTGCTCACCAACACCGCATGCACACATTGCACTGTCCTTAATCCTGAAGCGCTGGAAGTAGGCGTTTATATTCCCGTGTCTGGTCACCAGCGTTGTGAAATTGGGAGATATCTGGATTTTTGTCAGTAGTCTGTCGCTGACTTTCGGGAAGAACGATTTCGTCAAATTGCCATTGGTAGTTGATTGCCATTCCCTTTCCCATTTTCCTTCACTAATGGTTGTCAGCTCTTTCTTCACAGCACTTACTGGAATCCTGTCGTAACTCGTTTGTAGACCGCCGTCGCACGCTTCTTGCTTCACTATGCGATCCGCTATCTCGTTACCGTAGATTCCAGCATGTGCCTTGACCCAGCTGAATTCCACTGTCCAGTTGTCGCCTTCCACAGATTTCAGCTTATTCCTAATTTCTTCAATTAAATTGTTATGATTATTTTTGTTCCTTAGGGAATCTAACGTGATCTTGCTGTCAGTGTAGATTGACACATTACGTTCGTCAATCGGCATTTCGCTGGTGTTAAGTCCTTTTAAGGTGTCTAATGCTTTTACGATGGCAAATTGCTCAGCTTGGTTATTTGAACATTCTTCGTACAATTTAAATTTCAGCTGGTTTGTTAATACACGTTTTCTGAATATGGCTATTCCCGATCCAACTCCATCATTGCTTCTGCTTCCATGTATGTATATTTGTTAAGTGTATTCTTTGTTTTCTATTGTGTCCTGGATTTCCATGAATTTTGCCGGGTGTGTCCAGTTTTTGTAACTAACTGTCTGATCAACGTTAAGATTTTCGTATTTGCAACTTTCTATTATTTGGTGAATAGCCGAAATTTATTGTATTTTTAGATGTACAGGTGTTAATCCCGTCAGAATGCAGAGAGCTTCGTAGGACGCAGTGCGACATGCCTTTGCCATTTGTATGCTGATCAGTCTCTGTACCTGTTTAAACTTTCGGATATTATATTTCTTATCCAGTGCACTTATCCATACTGGTGCCGCGTACGATAACAGTGGCAGAATTGCACCGTTATAAATTGTCACTTAAACCCCAGCTTATTTTTGCTGTCTTCGAGAGAGCATTAATAAGCTTTTTGCATCTCTCTGCTGCATATTCGATATGCTGGTTGAATGTAAATCTCCTGTCGATTATTATGCCTAGATATTTAATCTGGTCGACCTGTTCTAACTGCTTATTATTTAAAAATATATGTATTTGTTTGTTTTCCCTTAGTTTTTTATTGTTATTAGAATAGTTTTTGATTTGCATTAATTGAATCTGGATTTATTGTTGTGGGCCCAGGGTGTAATCTTTCTCATTTCAATGTTTGCATAATTATCAGCTTCGAGAAATTATTTTTCCTTTGTTATTACTATCAGGTAGTCTGCAAATGCTATTACTTTAGTATGTTCGGTGTAATCTAATCTAAGTATGGAGTTGTACTGGATGTTCCGAAACCCCGGACCGCAACAAGATCCTTGTGGGCAGCCTTTCGTTACATTTTTGTCTACTTTAGCATTGTTTACTGCTAATGTAGCTGCTCTTTTGTTAAAATAATTGTTTGCAAGCTTATACTAGTTCCTTGGGCACTGGAATTCCCTCAGCCTTTCATGATCCCCGGCCACCAGGCCGAGTCAAAAGCTCCTTGGATATCGAAGCTTACTAGCACCAAATACATGTTTTCTTTTAGATTTTCCTCGATGTATTCTTTTAGTGCCATCGCTGCGTTCACCGTGCTAGTTTGAGGAGTGTAACCGAATTGTTTGTCTGACATTAGGTCTTTTGAGTTGACATGATGCATAATTCTGTTTATTAACAACTTCTCCAGTACTTTTCCTCCTGTGTTTAGGAGGCTTATTGGACGGAATTTAGTAACCTCCTGGTAATATTCTTTTCCTGGCTTTATGATAGGAATTAATCTTGCTTTCTTCCATTGTTGGGGGAAATTACCTCTCCTGAGACAGTTATTGTATATCGCTGTTACAAAGCTAGGAAGAATGTTCATAACTTAAAATAAGATTCTACTCGTAAATCCGTCTTCTCCTGGGGATTTATTTGGGTCCATATTTTCTAAAAGTGTGCTATTTCTTGTTGGGTAAATTTGATATCATCTTCGGTTTCCAGGGGACGTTTATTATCTTCTCTAACTTGTTTGTGGTAGTTGTTGTTCGCTGTCTCGTCATCGTCTGGTGCAAAATAATCTATCATGTGCTGCAGTGTTTCTTGTATGTCGGATGTATGAGAGCCTCACGTATGTCCTCAGTAATGTAGAGTAATGCGGATGACGTGCTGTAACCAACCCGAAAACTGATTGGTATGAGTCAAGAAGTTCGTGTTCATTTAAGTAGTCGGTTAGTTGTTTATTTATGATCCGTGAAATTTTCAACTTGGTTTTCATCGAGACAATATCTCCTGAACTCAACTGAAGCAACGTAATAATCTGAGCGCCAAGTCATCATGGGTGACCATCGAGGCTTTTCGACTCACTGGTAGTGCTACAGTGCCTAAATAAAGAAAAGTGAGTTGGCTCGTAGTTTCGCTTATTGTGATTGGTCGTTGAATATATATAGTGATCGAAGCCGACCAATCGACGCGAGGCAGTTAAATTTTCTTGACCGGGCTTTCAGCCCGGTCCATTGGATAGTGTATTTTGTGTTTTTTACTATAATTTTCACGTGTAAAGTGGCTATTAGTGTGGTGTTGTGGCTCATTCACAAGTATTTGTGTTGTGTAAACCTACTAAGTGGTGTTTTCAGTAAATTTAACATATTTGTGAACTAAGTCTTGGCTTGCCAAGCAATGGCTAATATGTTAGATATCGACGATTCTATGGAAAGTGATAGTGAGGACCCCGGGTCCTTCGCACGCTGGGAGGAGGGTGCCCAAAATTTTGAATTCTATATTGCTAAAGGAAAATTTGAGGAAATTCCAAAATTGAAAGATACTATCCACCAAATACGTGGAGCTTTTTGATGATTACAAACTATCTTGCCACCTTTAAAGAGTGCGAAAGATCCGAGGCAGTAGGTGAGTTTACGTCGACCTGCTTCGAAAATCTAACAACATTATTTAGAACATGTCGAGTAGAACACGATCTATTTGATGCCGTATTGAGGGAGTTGAAGGCTGATATGGTTGAACTTCAATCTATGAGTTTTCTCTCCCAACCTGAATCAAATTTTGAAACTACAGTAAATACTAAAACTAAAGAAAGTAGTGATTCTGACATGGAAGCTGATTTCTCTCCTGCTACCACAAGTAGCTCTGCTAACTTGGATAGCGGCAAGAACCTGAATACATCTCAATTTCCAAAGACTCAGCCAAGTCAAGAGATCGAAACTAGTAAGAAAAGACGAAAGAAAAGCAAAAGCAAAGGAGCTAAAAAAAAGTTGTTAAATCAAGTGACGCTAAATCACTCAGAAAGCATGAAAGTCGGTTTAAACAGGTCGAGGCAAATTCTCCCGCTGTAGTTCTAGTGGTTGAGACTGCCAACAGATTTTCAGTTCTTACTGAAGTGACAGAACCAACCGCTGGAACTTCTTCAGAAGTGGTTCCACCAATTACTTGTATCGCTTGCCCTTCTACGACCACAAACCAAACTACACCTTCCAGAAATATTGACTCCGCGAAACAGAGACCGCCACCCAGTACTGTTATTAGGGACGCGGACCTGTTTCGCATGAATAAGGAAATAAGGGCACTCATTAGTGGAGATCTCCGAGTGGTCAATATTCCTGAAGGTTTGCGTTATTACGCAAATTCAATGGATGACTTTCAGATCTTGAAATCGTATTTTAATTCCTAGCATAAGGAATATCATACTTATCAAATAAAAAAGGACACTCCATTGAAGGTAGCACTGAAACGTCTGGCTGCCAATACCGAAATTATAGAAATTGAAGAGGAAATCAAGTCCTTGGGATTTCTTCTCAAAACCGTGACGCAAATTATTGCGAAAAAAGGTAATTTGGCAAAACCCCTACCGGTTTACATCTTGGACTTAGAGCGAACAACATAGGCTCTCAAATTTTACGAACTTAAAAAGCTATGTTTCTGCGTAGTGCGTAAAACCATATATACCAAGGGCCGGTCTTAAACAATGTTTTAAGTGCCAGTCCTTCAACCACACCTTTCCCGCGTGTAGCCGGACGCCACGTTGCGTAATCTGTGCCGAGACCCATGAGCATAAAGACTGTGCCATTAAGGCCTCTGCACAGAGAGATCCAAAATTACTAAATCATGCGAATTGGCCACCCTGCTTCATATCATGGCGGTCCAGCTTTCCAGGCGACGCTGGAACAGTATGGAAAAGCCAAAAAGCCTTAAGAGACTCAACTACCAACCCCTCAACCCAGGACTTTTACTTCGGTGAAAACCAATCCTCATATTTCCTTCTCCCAACCAACCAAAACTGGTACTTCTTCACAAACCAACGTGAAAAGCAATGTTAAAGACTGCACTGTGCAAATGCCAGCGGTACAATTAAATACACATGTTGAGGAATGTCTCCAGGATATTGAGCCCTTAGTGGCTAGTCTATCCACTATGGAGAAATTCCTATTCATGCACAAAATATTTAACCTATGTTCCATAGGTTAAATATTAGTGAACCACTTACATGATTCCAGACAGAATTCTGAGAGAGAAACCACCTTACTACTACGGCTAGGGTTACATGAGCCAAGAACCCCATATTGATAGCCACAAAGAAATTTAACTGCTTAGATTGTCCAAAGGGTGACAGATGCAGTAAGCGGACTGGTGCCAGTTACCACAAAAAAAAATATTTATAATCCGTTCCAGAGCATATGATAAGGTAGGTAAGATACTAATAGGTCTATAATGTTGACGGGCCATCAACATCATCCATACCACATTCGCCTTGATCAATGCCATTTAAAATATATTTAGTCATACTCAATAGAATTACACAGAATAACGTAGAATTTAAAGATCCTAAGTTGGCATGATGTTAAAGCGTTTATTTATTAGATGACATAAAATGATTTTGCATTAATTGTGCTGTACGGATATATATTGCTAAACAACTATCCAATCTCAATAGTTGTACCAGGAAATAGACTCTTCTATAATGATAAAAAAGAGGAAAAGCGCAATTGTATGTACCTAAGCGAAATTAATGTATTTTCTTTCTAAGGGCTAATTTTTACAAAATTCTTCATAATATGTAAATTACGAAAGGTTTAATAGTTTGTTGTTTTTTTTATCTTTTTTTGGTGACTGAAGTATGAAAATATCTTCAGTAAAAGAAGCGTACTTTTAATTCTGTACAAATTGAGAAACATTCGAACGAATTATTATTAATTGAGATGTGAACTCTTCCAGTTAGTTCGCAAATTAAATCCTCTTGGAAGTAATTCTGTGGAAATAGATTTGCGGATGCGAAGCAGACGAATCAACACTCTGATGGATTCAATTTTCTGTATTCAAGCGAGACAGAAAATATATGTCAATATTTCCGTTAGAAATAAAACGAAATAAAAATGAGAAATTAATTTCGTTGTTTATCTTGCAGAATATTGACATTAATGTATCGATTTAAATGTTTTTTTTTTACGTAAAACATACACAGGTAGTCCGGTTTTTTTATCCTATTCCAAACTACAGCGGAACTACTCATGTTCACTGACAGAATTTTATACTTGCATTATGTAAATTGCTAGATTTTTCTATATTTTACTCCCTGTTTTATACATTACTCTTTTTGGTTACATTTTATTATTCACAAAAAAATTCCATTACGCGACAGGCTTAGAAAGCCTTAGCCAATCAGCCAGCTGGTGGCCTCACATCTACATGTGTTTATCAGAGAGATAGTCATCCAGTCAATGCAGGGCTGACTTGTGGTCAGTATGTCGGGTCCCCTGCCGTTATAGCTTATTTTCGCAACCTATAAATGCTAACTTGTTGACGCTACCCAAATTCCTGACGATGCTGGGTCGGCACCGGTCCCATACTGATCGAAATTCCATGAGAAAATTTCTTTCCCCATGGAGACTGGAACCAGCGCCAGTCCCGTAGCTCTGCGCCAAGGCACCTGCCTTAACCACTCAACTACGGCGCGATACTTTTATTATTCGTGTTAAGCTTATAATCGGCCAATCGTTGTTTCCTCGGGATAATGTCGTTATGTCTAACGGAGAGTTCCCGAATTCAATCCCCGGTCAGGACAAATTTCCTGGGTGATGTTTCTACGGTTTTATCTTTCTTTCCTGTAAGAAATATGTCGGAAAACTTTAAGGACCAAATAATTGCGAACCCATCTGGCCATCAAAATCACCTTATCATATTCACCTTGATTATAATTAATTATTAGAAATATATGTGCGAATGGCGTGTCATGGCTTGTCATGAATCAAGACTCCACATTCCCATACCTAACATGTTTCCTGTACAAACAAATTAAAACACAATATTAAATTACCTGGTGCTATGCAAACAAAAGAATCACAATACTAAAATGAGTATTTCCTCACGTGTGCAAATCTTTATATATTTCATCAGTTCCTCTCTCATAGTAATCAATTATATCAAATTTTGGAAATACTTAACATGTGACGCGAAAAAATCCAATCTTACATCATACGCATGCGCCAACAAACGTGAAGTTTTGTACACTATGAAATCATGGGAAGTAGCCAACACATAGGCTACATGATATTTCCATCCATAGTAATTCTGCCCGAGAGCAGGTCTTTCACTGCAATCATAGCGTTTTCATGCTTTACTTTGCAGCTTTACTAGGATATATTGGTGTGGTAGCTTCCCGTTGCTTTCCACATGTTTAACGAATCTAAAAGCTAATCAAACGTAATTTACGTACTCTAACCTGTTAAAGACTAACCTAAAAGCTAACCTCTTCTTCTTCTTCTTCACCCAACCAATTCTTATACCTATAGGCCTGTTACGATCTCACTGATGAATTTTGTATCCAGCGTTTCCTTGGACGGCCCAGAGATCTCTTCCCTGTTGGACAATAACGAAGCATGACCTTGGGAACCCTATCTGAACTCATTCGTCGCAAATAATTCATCCAGTTGTTATAGTATCTACGTATATACAGGTATTCAATGACCGGTTCTATACGTAGTTCCTTCAAGATATCATCATTGTGGTTATGATCCCATTTAGCACATCCTGCTGTATATATCATAACATCACTTGGAGAGTAAATGGTGCATGGGTGGAAATCCCATCACTTTACTCCTTCTGGCTAGCAAGCCCGTCAGATAGTACTTTAGAGTTGCTTCCAATTCTCACAACAAGCCTTGGATGGACTGGAGGGATAATTCTGTTGACGAAAGCTAACCAAACGCAATTTAAGCACTCTAGGGGTGAAAGAATGCAACGCCCAAAAATAAACATTAAGTTCTGAAATTCTGAAGTATATGTGTACAGTTAATTGGTATTCACTCTATGTTGGCTGTACTGGAACATGTCTTTGTTGTTGCATAGAATATTCGTTAAAATCAATGCGGCTGCTGCGTCTTCGTGCTACGCATGTACACAAATATCATAGAAAAATATATTCAAACAATCATTAAAAAAAGTAAAAATCTTTGTAAATAATTTAAAAAATAATGCCCAATAAAATTTACAAACGTTTATGAAGGAATTAAAAAAGTCGCGTAACAGATTAAGTTTGGCTCAATTGTTTTATTCAATTATTGCTTCATTTTAATTAATGTTAATACACATCGTCCAAAAAAAGATGTCACATCTTCTTCCAAAAAAATAGTATACAGTAAATGTGTGTGGAATGTGTTAACAGAATCTCGAAATAGAAAAATCCCGATTATGTCTCGTATTTTTTTTTTACTTTTTTGATTTCGTCTAGTTTTTTCTAACTTATCCTCGAAGATACTCTTTCCACATCCAAACTTGAATTGCAATATTCTATAGTAGACTACCGTTCTGTTTTAAGAATTATGTTATAACATAAGTCAGTGCTATGTGATGGTGCTTTTACCGCCAGAATATAGGTCTATGCAACACAACATAATAACGGCGTATGAATTTCGCGGGCACAGGCTAGATTAGTAGTCTCACATTGGTAGATTATGGTTTGTGAGTAGACGACTCGCGAGTCGAAAGACCCGCGCAATTAATCGGGAAAGATAGATGGCCAGAAATCTCGGTAAAGGAAAAGTCTCGATCGGAAGCCTATACATCTACCTCCCCGCCCTATATAATCTGTGACGAGGACAGGAAAGAAGTCAGTTGTGAAATGACAGCGATACAGTGACTGTGAAGTAGGGAAAACTGTGAAAAGTGGATTTTAATATTTTTTCAAAGAATATTTATCAAAACAATTATCGTTAGTCTCTAACGAATCTACTTTATACAATTTATTTTATTTCACAATAACTCTACCGCTGTCAATTCACAATTGAGTCGTTTCCTGCCTTCGCCACAGATTATGTAGGGCGGGAAGGGACATTTCCAGTACTGACATTTATGGCCATCAGTCTTTCCCGACAGAGGCAGTAGAGGCTTAGATAGATCTCTGGTACGGCAGATCAGACGTTTCGATTAACTGTGCGGGTCTTTCGACTCGGGAGTCTGCGACTCCCGAATCTTTTTATACCAATGCGAGATAACTGTTCTCGCCGTCGGTCGCGAAATTCAAACGTCGTTATTATGATGCGTTACATTGCTCCATCCTTAGAGCTTTAGACCACCTTGTAAGATCCATCCTAAGAACGCTGCTGCTTCGGTGATCTTCCCCTCTTCCTTGCTGTTGCGAGGCGGCTCACGAGTCTGACGACGAATGCGACAACGATAGCTACGACGTAGCGAGGACGTGGGGGTCGTCCTTCCCTGTGTAAGAAAAATATCTTGTAGGAACGTAGGCTGCAAGTAAGCCGCGTTAATTTAGTAGACAGCTGTTCAGTTGTAGAAATTATGTTTTGACAGCTGTCAAAAGTATGGTTTAAGTTACTTGGCAGTGTTCCTGAGGGTCGTGAGTTCAAGTCCGGCTTGGATCGACGGATTTTTTAATAGAAATACAATTCCTCCAGAAGAGACTTCAAGCCAAGAGTCCCAGACATGAAGATTTTTTGGGATCGTAAAATAACCAGAAGTCTAAATTTCAATATCAAAATAAATTTAATCTGACTTCTCCATCCATGTAATACGTTGACTGTCTACTAGGTGTCTCTTTGAGGTGATGAATTAATAAACTGTCATTCTCTAATATCTGTATCAATTAACCGAAAAAAAAAGTAGATTCGGTCAACCCGTAAATTGAAAAGACACTCATTTCCCGTGCCAATTATTAAAATGTGGCAGACCGCAGAGAAAACAAAATATTGTGTAACTGTTATTTTTAGGTGCATTGCGCAATTCAACACTTCTTCTTCTTCCTATTCATCTTCTTGTTCTTAGACTCCAAGGTTAGGCTATAAGCCTGTGCCGACTCAAAGCATATCCTTCCATCCGGTCATCGGGCGTCCAACGGAATGTTTACTTCTTGGAATATATTGTAAAGCCTATTTTGATAGACAAGATGTCTCCATTCTATTTAGATGTTGAAACCATTTCAATTTGTTGTCTGTCAATTTATTTGCTAATTCATATATTTGAAACTGTTCTCTAATGTGGGTACTGCGGATATGATCTCTTAAAGTGTGTCCTGCTATACTTCTTAAGAAACGCATTTCTGCCGTTTCTATCTTCCTATTTCCAAATTTATTTAATGTCCAGTTTTCAGTAATTCAACACAAATATGTAATTTCAACTCGTTCGTTTTCTTCTGTTTTATTAAAGATCTAATATATAAAAAAATCATGTTTCTTAATTCGTATTTTATGCGCTGCCATACCGTTCATCCGATTGTGGTGGGACTTTTGCAAAATGTTCAGGAGATTCCCGGGATGAACTTAGGCTATAAGAGAGTTGTAATACTGAACCCCTTCACTCTTAAAATCGCCCTTTGTAAAAAAAACGTGAAAAAAGGTCCCTTTTTTGGACACTTAAACGGCTTACGCTGCCTAAACTATAACAAATACACGAAATTAATGTAAGCCAACACAGAATTGAATATCTCAAAAACCTCTAGAAAAAAGTTTACGACAGCATGTTTTATAATTAACGGATAACTGACGATAAACATTTTTGTCTTTCATATGCCAAGATCTGGTTAAGTACATTCCCGGGCAAGCGTAGCAGCACACAGCGGGTATTCTTTTACGGATAACTTACAATAACAAATTTTCTCTTTCAACTCATTTATGCCAAGAAAATCGGAATAAGTAGATTCCCGGGCAACCGGGTAATCAGCACGGGGTATCTATAAAAATAATTACGAAATAAATGTTTCTTTCTACTTATCCCTTAAATTCGTAATGTATCCTTTTGGATACATCGGTTGGTTTAATTAATCTAATATTTTAAATAAATCAGAAGAAAACGAACAAAAAGGAACCACTTAAATGTGTATCTAATTATACAATATACCTAATAATAACAGTTATACAAGATTCCGTTTTCACTGCGGTCCGCCACATTCAAATAACTAACAGAAGAAATTTGTGTTTTGCCATTTTAAGGGTTATTCAACATAACATAAAAACACATTAATTTTCGTCTTTCAGCTCGTTTATGTCAAGAATATCGGGATAAGTAGATTCCCGGGCGACGCCGGTAAACTGTTTAAACTGTTTCTTTACTCATAAACATAAAAACATATTAATTTTTGTCTTTCAGCTCACTAATGCCAAGAAGATCTGGATAAGAGATTCCCGGATAATGCCGAATAATCAGCACGGGGTATCTAAAAATAAATAAGATATAAATTTTTCCCTTTAATTATCCAACTAAACATAAAAACACAATAATTTTCGTCTTTCAGTTGATTTATGCCAAGAAGATCGGGCAAAGCCTGGTAATCAGCACGGGGTATCTTAAAATAATTAAGATATAAATTTTTACCTTTACGTTTCCGAGTAAACATAAAAACACATTAATTTTCGTCTTTCAGTTGATTTGTGCCAAAAAAGATACGTCAACGCCGGTAATGAGCACTGTGTATCTAAAAATAATTACGACATAAGTGCATAATTATTTTTCCTTTAATTTATTGAACTAAACATAAAAGCACATTAATTTTCGTCTTTCAGTTGATTTGTGCCAAAAAAGATCGGACAACGCCGGGTAATCAGCACTGTGTATCTAAAAATAATTACGACATAAGTGCATAATTATTTTTCCTTTAATTTATTGAACTACACGTAAAAGCACATTAATTTCCATTCATTTAGGTAGCGCACGCCAGGTATTAGCTAGTATTAAATAAATTAAACCAATTGATGTAGCCTATAGGATACATTGTCAAATTAAGGATTAAATAACCCCCGCAAGTGAGCACTCATGGTCCATGTGGAAATGTTAGGGTATAGACAGTCAGCTGTCAAAAGTCCTTGTATATGCATCATTCACTAAATTAATTTATAAAGAAAATTAATTTCATTTGCTCCAGTATATTATTAGAGAAACAATAAAATAAGCTATATATTTTTTTAGAAAACTATAAATTCCCAATGGTGGTCATATTGATAATATCAAAAATAATCCTCTCTAATGTGAGCATTCTGACGTTGATGGCTTTAATGCTGATATAATGAATGCATTTAATATTTGATTTTATTTACTATCTTCCATAATCCTCGCTTTGATTAATAATAAATAATGAAACATTCCCTGCAATTAATGCTTCATTAAATTTTCGAGAAGCACATTTAAAATTAACTGCTGGCAAACTTCGTTTTTGCATTACATGTCATATGAGATTCATGATCCTATATTCTGTAAATAATTTAATATCAGTATTTATATATTTAACCCGATTGATTTAATTGAACTCAACCAATAATTTGAATTAAATTTAATCACTAAAATACAACAATTAATGTGTAATTTTATATATTTAGTTGGATAAAAGTATCCATATAACTAATGACATTATTTATATGTAATATTCCCATTATTATAAATAAGGGCGGCTCCGTGGCGCAAGCGTTAGACGTTCGCCTCTCACCGCTGGGGTCCCGAGATCGAGTCTCGGTCACCCCATCTGGGTTTCGTGGTGGACGGAACGGAGCTTGGGCAGGCTTTTCTCATGGTTTCTCCCGTTTTCCTCTCCCACCATTTCTCCATAATCATCTCATCCACTTAGTTTCATTTCGTTGTGATGGTGCGTCTGGCGTGGTCGGCCGGCACCCTTGACATTCACAGACTTCGGTATAAGGGGGCTTCATCTCATCTCATCCCTCGACCCGACCCGGAGTTGGACACGAGTTGAGGATATTATATCATTATTATAAATAAAAATGAAAAAGTCCTGTAATAAAATTGTTAAAATGTATTAAGCTTAAAATAAACATATATTCTTATAAATATTGGGAAGTAAACGTTGAAAACATAATTTTACAAATCATGCATATATATATATATATATATATATATATTATATATATATATATATATAACCAAGTCACAACCAGGGATCAAATAGATTCGTAAAAATTTAACTGAACTTTATATGTATTATTTATCGGTCTCGGTGATCTAGGAGTTAAGTAGCTTGCATCTGGTCCCTATGATCGCGGGATCAAACTCTGCCGGGTTTGATGAATTTTTTGATGGAAAAATTCAATGGTCACACCTTATGAGAGTAAATTTGATCGTGGGTTCATAGTCTGAATATTTTCGAGCTCGAAAAATAATCTCAAGCCTAAATTAGTGCCTATGAGCAAAATTTAATCGGCTTTCCCATCCAAATTATCCTTTGAAGCGGTGAGCTGGCGACTTGTCACTCGCTGACATCTGATGATAATAAGAGTGACTAAATTATATATATATATATATAATTTAGTCACTCTTATTATCATCAGATGTCAGCGAGTGACAAGTCGCCAGCTCACCGCTTCAAAGGATAATTTGGATGGGAAAAGCCGATTAAATTTTGCTCATAGGCACTAATTTAGGCTTGAGATTATTTTTCGAGCTCGAAAATATTCAGACTATGAACCCACGATCAAATTTACTCTCATAAGGTGTGACCATTGAATTTTTCCATCAAAAAATTCATCAAACCCGGCAGAGTTTGATCCCGCGATCATAGGGACCAGATGCAAGCTACTTAACTCCTAGATCACCGAGACCGATAAATAATACATATAAAGTTCAGTTAAATTTTTACGAATCTATTTGATCCCTGGTTGTGACTTGGTTAGTAGAGAGACATCCCTACCTTCTACTGTTAAGCCTGAATCTTGTTCCCGGATTTAACAATTAATAACTAAAAGTATTTACATGCATTTTATTTTTTTACCTTCGATCTATGTGCGTATTCCTTGAATTATTTTGTCCTATCATATTTTCGGTGCTGGTATGGCACACTAACCTCAGATTCGGGGAGGCCCGTCATTGCGTACTTGTCTAATATGTGATAGGTTATTCCTGTTCCCTGCCTACAGCCGACTCGCCCAGGAGGGGCTTGCAAGTCCCAGAGCCCTGTAAATCCTGTAGGAGGAGGATTGAAGATTTTTTCTTTCCCTTATTCTAACTTCTCCGTGCGTAGGTATGACATTCCTTTACGTCCATCATGTCATCCGGGACTTGCAGGGATACGATCTGTCGGGAGAGGATTTTTAACTCTAGATAACACTTTTTTACTGCGATCGACCTCCTCAAATGAGCAACCGAAACAATGACATGCCTACCTACTGTATGAGACTACACGAACATTTAGACAAGACACCACGGCATTCACACTTACAGTCATACAAGTCGTATACGATACCTATGATGAGTATGATGGAAACGATGTTTCGGAGAATATTTGGATCATAATTTTTTCTGATATTTCTCATAAATATGAGCGAAAAAAACTTCACATACGAAACTAATCCTGATAGCAAATCGAACACGGTCCCGCTGTATTCTAGGCAACGAGGTTACCCCGAGACTACAGCGGTGACAAAAAGGATAACTATTTAATGGTAATAAAAGAATTTGATAAATGTACAATAATTTTAGTAGTAGCATGCCTTTGTATCTCTCAGTGAGACATAGACGTTCTCTCCCTACAGGGGAGAAGTTCAACCATACTAATGTAATTATACTCATTTCTAGTAGATGCCATTGAGTGGGCCCTGGTCAGCGTTCCGCCTCATAGTGATATCTAGTGATAAGACGGGAACGCACGGTAAGTTTTCCACAGAGGTTTTTTTTCATTGTGGTTCTTTTACGAGCCTGAAATCTTCAAACTCGCAATCCACGGCTTTAAAGTCACTTCCGGAAGCTTGTCTTTTGGATTTTCCCCATCCTTAAAATATCCAATCGACCACAGTTAGGTTTGCACTAGGTATCCTCGGTACTATACCATCGCGGCCGACTGCAATAATTGTTGGTTACTAAATACGACTTTAATGTGCTTCTTATAAAGTCATTAATTGGTAGTCACAATTACATACTCGTATAGAAACTGATACCCGTGTTCTCCCAAGTAAAACGATAAAGATTATATTATAACATACTGTGTGATGTGTGATGAGAACAATATAAAGAAAAATCTGCTGTAGGATCGTATGGTAAAATTATCTCCTAAAATTAAACGAAAATGTACAATACAATATGTATTTTTAAGTTTTTCACAAATACGTAAATAAAAACGTACTTATTACTGGTATGCATACGGGCATACGGGGTCCGCGTCAACCCCAACATAAAATTATTTTATTTACTGTTACTGAAGTTAATCTCTCAGATAATCATATATTCGTGTATTATTCCCTTCAACTATGCACTTTTCACTTCTTCTTCTTCTTCTTCTTCTTCTTCTTCTTCTTCTTCACTTTACGGGCTAGGCATAAATTGCCTGTTCCGCCTCACAGTTGTTCTGTCCATCTTTTCACTGGCCTTCCTACATTCCTTGATCCTCTTGGCTTGTAGTTGAATGCTGTTCTTGGTAATCATATTACATTCATTCTTTCCACATGTGTAAAACCATTTCTCTCCATATTCTCTGATTTTGTCATTCAATGGATATATATTTAACTCTGTTCTTATATCTTAATTCCTTATCCGATCCAATCTTGTGCAGCCTTTTGTTCTTCTAAGGAAGTTCATTTCTGCGCTTTGTATTCTACTTTGTAATTTTTTGGTCATTACCCAAGTTTCGCTCCCATAAAGTAATGCAGGAACTGCCAATGTTTTATAAAACTTCAATCTAGTATCTCTTCTTGTTTTATTCTTTAATGTTTTATGTATAGTTCCGCGTATAATTTGAAATTTCGACAGTTTCATATGTATGTCTCTTTCAGTTTTTTGTGTTTATAGTAAAATTACAACCCAAATAATTAAAATTTGTTACTTGTTCCAGAGGTTTGTTGTCCTATTACGATTTTTGATCTTATATGTTCGTTTTCCCCAAAATGTCATTATTTTTGTTTTTCTTTTGATATTTTAAAATTATATTTTTGGCATAACTGAATTAATTGATGTAAAGAGTACTGCAAATTATTTTCATTTTCTTGAATAATAACCACATCGTCAGCATACATTAAAACGTTTAATATTTTAAAACGGTCCATTCTTATACCTATATTAACAATACTTTTCCAATTTTGGATGATGTCATTAATATATAGATTAAAAAGAATAGGTGATAAACTACACCCTTGTCTTACACCTCTATTTATAAAATTAGCTTCGGTCATTGATGTGCCTATATTTATTATAATTTGAGATTTTTCATATAAACTTTGTATTACAAAAATTAATTTTGTGGGGTAGCCATGTATTTCCATAATTTTCCATAACTTATCTCTATCAACTCGATCAAATACCGTCTCAAAATCAATAAAACAACATGCGTCTGTAGGTTATGTTCTCTTCTTTTTTCAAATATTTGCTGTAATATGAATAAATTATCTGTTGTTGATCGCCCCGTTCTAAATCCACTTTTCACTTATTATTGTGTATTGACATTTATTTATAAAGAGATCTATAAAATTGACCTCTGTATTTCACACTAACCCCACATAAGATATCTGTGAAATGAGAGAATTATTTTTTTAATGAAACATTTATTTCACATTTCCTTATACTTCAAAGTTTCCGTACGCACGTTCACTTATTATTTAATTACGTTATTAATTTATTTGATGACATTTTTAGAAACATGATTGATTTCCTTATATTTCAAAGATTCTTCAATGTAGACCTATTAGGTACTTACTAACAATTTATGTAACAGAACTTGTAGATATGCGTCGCAATAACTATAATAATGCAATTATATTTCATATTGTATACGCCACTCGCCACCTGGGCCTTACAGTGGCACGACCAGTCTGGAGAGGGAATTTAAATTATGGATCCTACACCTACATCTTTGACCACACAAGGACGTGGAAAAGCCTCCCTGAATGAGTGATCAGCTCAATGTCAGGATCTCCTCCGAGAGAACACAACATTAAGACACCATTCACACACATTTCTAGTAAACATAACAATTATGATGATTATCGGAGACTGTTTGTGTCTTAAAGTTCCCTGATATTTGTCCTTCAGGTAAGGAATAATCTCGTTGCATATGAGACATTGATGCTATTCCTACACCGGAGTGGTGGATAAAATTATGTTACCAATAACAGAAAATTAATGTTTAAGACATAATTTTTTTTTTCACATTGAGACCCGCACGAACTGCGGAATGCTACTAACATATTAAAATTGGGTATGCACTGTAGGGTAATGTTTGTTTAATAATTGGATACATCATATCAAAATTATGATAATTAAAACGGCGTGTTTTAGATTGAAGAAAATAAATGAAATAAATTAAAAGAAAAACTTTAAAGATAGATGGAGTTATTTTATTTTAGTGACATCCGCTTTACGTTCAAAGTTGGAAGAAAACATACAGTTGTGGCACAGTTGGCATGAGAAATAAATCCTACAGTATTGCACGTCTTTCCGCACCCAGAGAGAGTTAGATCGTATAAAAGAGATCCTGGATTTATTTTCGAATAAGATTCTTACTTCTCAGAGGAAAGGTTATCACAAAAACTAGCAACGTGTGGTATTTGTGAGAAATACGGCAGAAAGTAGTAACTTTCTTCATAGAAAACAAAAACTATAACGTACGAAACTATATTATTGGTTTTTCTTTCGCTTGTCCATAAATACATTTGCCGCAGTGCACAAATATTGCCTTAAAATACAAGAATATGTGAAATACGGTATTACGCAGAGAGTAATGTATGAGGATAAAACTATGGCACATATTATTTTAATTTATTAAAACTGAATAAATCTATCATCATCATATTAAGTAAATCACAAAGTCAAGACACATTAACAAGATGGTATCTGGAATAACTCATGTTGCATTATAATGGCCTATCGATATTATGTAGTAGGCCTATTTCTCAATTCGTTACTCTGTCTCTCTGGTCTAAAAATTTCTCTAAACGCTTTATTTTCAAATCTTTCTAATCTTTTTTCCTCCCTCTAACAGACCATACTTTGGAGCATATAATAATAGCAATAATAATAATAATAATAATAATAATAATAATAATAATAATAATAATAATAGTAAATAATAATAATAAATAGCACTAATAGGTTTATTTTGCCTATCAGTGTTAAGACCTTAGGCTTTGCATACCACACAAGCAGGTTAAAAAATGGAACAGTCTTATTACTAAATAACAATAAGCACAAATGTTTACATGGCTATATATATATATAACAAATGAAATATAAAATTTGCAAATTAGAAAGAAGAAATAAAACTATAATGATATAAAATAAATAAATTTAATTATGGAGAAAATGTAATTACTTACAAGTAACTGTATAACCGTGTTAATTGTGAGGCAACATAAGGGGAGGGAATCCAGGGGCGGGCAGAGGCTACTGTGTACGAAATAGAATATGACGAGACGCTATGGAGAGGGATTGTTAGCAGATTATTATCTTGTGACCTAGTGTCAAAATTGTGGCGAGGAGATAACTTTTCACGTAGTATAAATGTAAGAAAAGCATTTTATAAGAGGTATTATTAATTTTACATTTATTAAGAAAAGTTGTGACAAGATTCCTGTAATGCTTAATAGCATGCGCTTCCACTGTTCAGCCTTAGTTTAGATTTTTCTGCACCTCATTCCTGTAATTGTTCTTTCTAGCTTTTAAATTCTGACATTACGAAAATGTTCCTTATTGTTGCTAAGTGGCAATTCCTATTAAATATTATATTTCTAGTGTGACCATGTATTTGATTTTATTGATATTTGGTTCAATAGTAGTAATAGTAATAATAATGATAGTGACAACAATAATAATAATCATAATGAAAATTGGAAGTTAACGCTAATAAAACTTAATATATAGTCCGGCCAAAATAGACATTTCAATTTACAAAAATTCGCATAGAGCTGAAAATTGGTACGAATGTTGGGAACACCATTATAAATTCAATGTGAAAAGTACCACATCTGCAAAAAAGGTATTCAAGGACAAAGTTCGCGAATATGGGTGTTTTGCATTTTTCAGCCAAAACTGTAAGTTTTATCACAAAATAGGTCCAACAAAAGTTGTAGATCATGCAATTATCTACAGAAAGTGTTCTTATACTTTTTTCATAAGAAACACCATTCTTTAGATATCGCGATTCTAATATTTGAAGAAGTCGTATTCTACAAAATAGGCTATGCACACATTTCCGCACCACCTATGAGGCAGTGTACTTGGCACATTTTTTTTAATGTGATGTCTTCGAAAGGTATACTCCACGATCTATTGTGATTAAGTTTTATTAAAAAATAATTATATTAATTAATAAATGGTACTATTACGAATGATTTAAGTGACAAAAATCACTCTTAATTCCGGGTAAAGTTAATCTGACTGATAATCTTCGAATTCTACTTCGACAGTAATGTCTTCTTCGATTTCTTCTTCTTCTTCCTTCTGGATATTTTTTTAATTGTTCTGAGAAAGATATATCAGTTGTTTCCTCATTGGAATCATATAAATCTTCATCTGTTCCATTTGATTCAACTTTGGAGTAAGACTGGCCATGACAATTTGGTACCTACTGGTGAACAAAATAATCCGACTTTTTTACAACCATATTTTGCGCTACAATCCTTTTTTCAATTGCAAAAAATGGTGTTAAGAATATTTGTGGAGCAGGTGGGAGTGACTTTGAATTGGTTCTAAAGTGGCCTATTACCTATTAATTGACCCAATTGCAATTTTGTTTTGATATATATAGGCTACCACCAGTCCTAATACTGTGGCTGATATTAGTACTTACTAGTTTTAATAGTTCTAGTTAATTTGTCTACTTTTAAGAATTACTTTTTCACAAAAATAAGTCTCTGAAGGTAGATCTTGTTGGAAAAATTAATGGCAAGCGGTGAGCAATTCCTTTTGGTTCTCCTGGATGCCCTGGATAGGAGAACCCCGGGTTCCTGCTAAAGCATTTGCCCCGGTGTTATTTAGAGAGTGTATAATTACCGAATGAATATATAATTAACGAATTAAATAATTCTAACCTTCATGGTAGCAGCTGTGTGCATGTTTGATTAATGTTTACGCGGTGTATGTTTGAAAATGGCGCCTTCGGCCGTCAGCCAATGAGAGGCGAGTGATTTTTTAAAGTGTGTATTATTGTATTATATTGTTTGGATATCGGTATTAAAAGTTTTCCATGATGTTTTTAATGCTTTTTGTAAGCGATTTCATGTGCTTTTATTGATTTTAATTTATTTGAATATATTAATGTCGCGAAAAATATGTCAGCCAATCGCGTGGCTGTCTGTGGTTGCCACGTCCATTTTGTGGACTTTGTAAAATTTCGTTTATTTGAAATACTTAATTATGTTATATTGATTTTTGGGTGATTTAATTGTTAAATTCTATATGTTAAATGTATTTTCGATTGATTTCGGTGTTTTAAAATGCATAAAAAGCATATGAGTTTGGTGAGCCAATCGGATGGCAGTGTGAGATTTCGTAGACTTAGAAAATTTACAGTTCGATTTTTTGGTGAATCTTGGAATGATTTGTGAATATTGGCCCTTTGAAGTCCATCCCCAGAAGCTCGCTCCATGTCAGAAATGAAATCTTTTCAATCCGCTTTACCCGGCTCGATGGAAATTGGGAGTGAAATTTACTGGTGAGAACAAGGGGACTACTCCGGCATTTGCCTTTAACGCTAAGAAAACCACCAGAAACCTTTAGCAGAGTAGTTATCTGAAAGAAAAATATGTAATTACATTTATGTAGGTTGTAGTACTGGTCTATGACACAGGATGGAGCCCAGCGGCCATCCGTTGTGCCACGTATCATAGATATATACTTTTTAGGGGATTAGGAGTTTAATTTTGTTAAATAACCCTTAATTTTGAATTTGGAATAGTTATGGGAATAATATTTACTGGTGGGGTCAAGGGGCGGTCAATGACTCCGGAATGTTGCTGTTAATATTTTCAAACATTGGACTAGGCGGGGGGTAATTGGTATTATCAAATTCTAAAGATTGAATCTCCCTTCGAATGATTGCTGCTGCAGCTTTGATGATTATAAATAGTTTTTCTTTTCATTTTGACTTTTTTTTTCTCTTACCAAGCTTGTTTAAGAATATCGTGATGATCATACTTTAACTTCAATCGAATCTTAATTGATCTGATATCTGAAGCTGGATTTTTACAATTATTTTGTAATTCTTCCAATGAAATTTGACAGTCATCACTTTTTTCTCCATCGCAACATTAGTAGATTCATCTTGAGAACGACCGATTTTACCCCCACTGGTGGGTCTCAAGAAGGAATTATAGCAATTATTATGGTACCTAGCCTCGGCAGCAGCTAAATCATATTCGTATACTTGCAGTAAAATGTTTTGCTACGTCATAAGATCGAGTCCAAGAATGGATTTTTTAAATTCAAGAGTAGCAACTTTATGAATTTTACGTCTAAAATTTTGCGCTTATTTCTTCTCAGCCTCTTCATCCACTTAATCTCCACAAAATAAGCAATATTTTTTAAAACAAGAAACGGATTCACTTACGTGTGGACGAGGTGGACTGATTTCAGATGTACTGGCTTGCTCCATCTCATGCGGTCTTTTAACTGTAGCAGTGTACATTTTACGGCACTGCACATGAATTGTCACAGATTTCTTGTCCTTCAGATATTCAGAAAACCCATCATTTCTTTCAACACTTATATCGATCAGTCTTCATTCCACGATCAACAATAACCGTTTCATTTTCAGTCAAAGGTTTACTACAAAGAAAGGAAAATTGCGATATTGTTCTAATTATTGAATAGCACAAGTAGTTTTAAGAAATATTATTAACAAGCACGTGTATCAATAGCCACGTGTATTCACTGCAAAGGAACACTATACCAAAAGTCTTTCGTTTATGCCTTCATGACAAAAAAAAAACAGGTATATGAATGTCGCCACCCGGACAAAAACAGAATAGTCGGCAGATGTTGCTTAAGGTTATAAGGCACGATTACATTAGGGATGAGTTTTTAATGTATATTCTCACAATCATATAATAAATAATTTGTATATATGTTATTCAACCAATATTTTCATTATATAAAATATCCCATGATGCATAGGAGGTTGAAGAGCGTGCATATGTTTTCAGTGTTTCAAATGGTGATATCTCAAGAATTGTGATTCTTATGAAAGACGTAACGGGCTTCCAATATAAATCCGGACCGGCCTCACGGGGTTTCACCAGTCAGGCAGCGCTCTCTCCTCGTCCGCATTTCACTCTACCAGCCGCTCGTCCTTGAACTAGTCAGTTTACTATCGTTCGACAAGATGAGACATCAGCTGACATTAGAGCAGCGCATTTATGTGTGAAAATGTTATTATAAATATGAATCAGCTCGTCGCGTTCGCGAGGAATTTATTCGGAACTTCCCTGGACAATTACCTCCTTCCAGATCGACAATCCACGATCTTGTGACTAAATTTGAGACCACTGGTTCAGTACAAAATAAGAAACACACGCGAAGGCGTACGGTTCTCACCGAAGAAAAATTAGACGAAATTGGCGAAAATTTGGAACGTTCACCACAAAAATCATTACCTAAATTAGCACAACAAGTTGGGATTTCCCTCGCTCCCCAGATCTAACAGTGTGTGATTTTTATTTGTGGGGTAGCCTGAAAGACAAAGTGTACAAAACAAATCCGCACACATTGGAAGAACTAAAGAACAACATAAGAAATGAAATCAGACACTTGACAGTGCCCGAACTACAGCGTGTCAATCTAAATGTGTTTACTCGGTATAATGCCTGTTTAACTGTGGGAGGACAACATTTCCATCATTTTCTATAAGGTAAGAAACAGTTCAAGGACGGGTGGCAGGCAGGGTGAATTGCGGGAGGAAGAGACAGCACTGCGTGCCGGGTGAAACTCCGTAAGGCCGGTCCGGTTTTATATTGGAAGCCCGTTATAAGAACAATTTGTGTAGATAATTGCATTGTCTACAACTTTTATCTGGCATATCTATATGATAAAACTTATCGTTTGGCTGAAAAATGCAAAAAAAAAAACCATATTCGCGAACTTTGACCTTGAATATTTCTTTTGCAGATCTGGAATCGATGCGGACTTTTCACATTTCATTCATAATGGTGTTCCCAACATTCGTACCAATTTTCAGCTATATGCGAATTTTTGTAAGCCTATCCCTATTTTTTGAGCTAACTTGACACATAAAATATATACCGGTAATGGAAAGTGACACGTACTGAAAAATTAAGGAAATTTTGAAGAAATGGCTGAACCTAGGAACAATAATAATTATAAGTAGGAATGAGGTGCAGCAACAAATTAAACATAGGTTCAGTTCTGGAAAAGCATGCTAATTATGCCTTAAAGGGATTCTTGTCTATCCAACTTCCCTAAAAACACTAAATTGAAAGTTTGAAAACAGTTATTCTCCCATTTATATTATATGGATGCGAAAAACGCACTTTCACTTTAAAGGAGCAGATCAGAATACGAGCATTTAAGAACACAGTTCTTTGGAAAAAAATTGGACCAAATGGAGATGAGTAGACAGGCGAATGGAGACTACATAACAGTGAGCTACATGATTTTTATGGGAAAACAGATCTAATACGAATACTGAGGTCTCATAGGCTACGACGCGCAGAACATATGGCATGAATGAGGAATGAAAGAAGTGAATGTAAATTCCATGTAAGAAAACCAGAACGGAAGAGGTCGATATGAAGACCAAGAATGAGGCGTGAGAATAACATTAAACATACTTTTAGGAAAGTTATTTTTACAGAGAATGATTATAAAATATTACCTCAGGATATAGATGTTTGGAGAGCTTATGTTTGCTCGTGCATGAACCTACTGGTTCGATAATTCCAGTAGATTAGGTAGTTAATAATAATAATAATAATTATTATAACAATAATAATAATAATAACAATACAAAACTGAGTTCTAGAAAACGACTAATAAGCATGCGTATGTTGGAATAGATTATTAACACGAACATCACAATTGATAGACATTATATTAATTAATTGATAATTTAAGGAAACAAATATATTTATTTAATTGGCGTAGGTATCCCTAGTACTGTACACAGAGATTACGTATAAATGAAACAAATGGACAGAGTAAATACAAACATAAAGTAAAGTAAAGTGATCCCACAACAGGCCTCAGGATGCCCTTGGGATAGTAGCAGGTTATGGCTCCCACTTTTTCTAGATAATCGGCATTTATGTCAGTCGGGTTTTCAGCCCTGGGTGACGGCCGCCTTTATCCCCAGAACAAGCGTCTGGTACTCATTTCCGTTCGAGGCTGAGTCGACCCCAGGGCCATAGTGCCGCCAGATAGTTTGGGTCAGTTTAAAAATCCTGATCCCCAACGTAATTGAACCCTCGACCATCCGGCTTGTAACTCCGTGCCTTAATCATTACGCTACGGCTTGCCCCCAATACAAACGTATTTGAACGAAATGTTTGGTAAAGAGAAACCAGTCAAAGTGATAACTGTGGGACTTGACATAGCGTAATTTATTGATTACGGAGATATGCTAAATATGGGATGGTCGCGTGTTAGAATCCCGATGGGGTCAAATGTTTTTACCTGGACTAAACCATCTGGCGGCACTAAAGACCCTGGGGTCGATGGTCAGCTTGTGTGTGATCCTATGCCACCCACCGCAAATGTTGTGCTTCGAATTCTGCGCTGGGAGGGAAGATGGTATTAATATGTTGTATTTTAAATTTACGAACTACTTTGGCTGACTATAGCTATTTTACGTACAAGACATAGGAGTATGTTCATGTGTTAGTATAGTGCAAACTGTTATGTATGAAGAATGTTGATAAAGGAAACGGAGAAGGTAAACCCGGTGCCGGAAGTATTATATTCCTGCAAAAAAGCACTAAGGAGGTCTCCAGCTGCATGTCTTCATCCGAAGTACGAATCGCTATTGAAAGTGTTATATGCCTTTTCAAAAATATATATTGAAGAGGGATTTACAATTTGATACAGGGATATGATGAACAATCTAACTCACTGACACTTCGAAACGATTGGTTCACGGCCGCGTGGACATAAGCTCTTCATACATCGCTATCCTGCGATTATATGTTCTATCATCCCCTGCATAATATATTCTTGACCTACGATATGAGCATTATCCCTCTGATTTTCCTACAAGGAAATTTCATGCTCCTCTTTCATAAAATACTACTAAACATTTTCCCCTACAGGCCTCGAGTTATAACATTTTAGAACTTGATTAAATTAATTTTACAGTTAATATTTTCAATTCCGCCGGATATCGAAACCGTGGCCCCTAGTCATGAAGCAGGAACGCCAACACTAGAGCTACAACAGCCTTTCCCTTCCAAGAAAATACTTAAATTTCCTACTAGGTGTCATTTGACTATCTGAAGTTTGATGCTTTGTTACCTATGTACTAGACTCAATTTTATAAAGAAATGTCTTTATTTTTTTGACTCAGGGTCATTGAACTGAGTTTAAGAGTGTCTCAAAGGCAAATTGCATAATGTGTAAGAATACATGTAATACAATGCAGTATAATTGATCATTTAAGTAAAATTAATGAAGTAACTAGTGATATGTTATGAAGTAAGCATTGTATGGAAGAGACAAGAAGACAGGAAATTCTATCTCTTGTCGAAAGTTTAAGCAAGACTTTGTGAAGACCACGCTGGGCTGTGATCAAACTCTGGGATTAGTTAAAAAGACTCGCAGGCTGTTTCCCTCGGAGGCAAAGACAAGTTGAGTTTGGTTTCATAACGAACTTCAGTTGTGGGAAGATGCTACGGCCCTACTTTTCTAACACAAATTAATGACTCCAATATAACAATATCTCCTTGCCAAGTTATCTATATAACAATTCCTTGCATACACAGGGCAATATAAAATTAATGGGACAAAAAGGAAACATTTCTGCCACTACTTACTGAATGTATTTTACAAGTATAAATATAGCATAAAAGATTAACTCTCCAAGTTTCGTTTTTATTTTTGCAACATTGATAACAATATCAGCAATGTTCATTATAGGAGCTATTAATAAAGACGGCGTTTTATGCGATATAAAAAGGGCATTATTTTTCCAACAAGACGATGCCCCGCCATATTGGCATAACTGAAGTAGGTATCTCAACGAGCATTTTCCATAACGTTGGATTGGTCGTGCCGGATTGAATTACGTGACACTGATGCTGTGGACTTCCAGATCACCGACTTTACGCCATGCGATATTTTTTTAGGGGGGGGGCATGTGAAGGACATGGTGTACGTATACGTACGCTCCTTTTCCACAAGTCTTACAACAGCTATCACAGCGGATAGTCTAAGCCGTAAAGGTGTATACAACCGGCGGCCCTCGATCCCATCGCATGTGGCCCGTAATGATATTTGCTCTATCACATCACATTCGGCCCGAAGTGATATTTGTAAGTTACAGTCTAATATACATTTATGAAATAAATAATTCAATTTGGTATAAGACATACATGAAAGAATAATACTATTCTATTTCCAACACATGGGTTTGCAAAAGTTTATCCTACTCATCCTTTTACTCAAAACATGGAGAAATCACATCCGTTTTAAGAAACAACCAGACCATATTTTTATTTATGATCCTACATACCGCGCATCGCTTTGAAGTGTCCATGCATAGTTGACCGCGTGGTTAATACTTTCAAAGGCGAGTGTGTGCCAGGTGTTTTATTATTGTTACATTTTGTACATTTCAAGTTAGTTTTCAGTTTACAGTTGTTCGCTGACATTATAGTGCCAGTTTTAGTGCTAAGTTTGAAGAATATAGTTAAATCTGTGAGTTTTATACCTGTTAATTACGACTTCTATGTGTAACGGCAAGAAAAGAAAAGTTTAAGGTGAAGATAAATTATTTCAAATTAAGTGGACAAATCAGTACATTTTACTTAACTGAACAAGAAAGCAGTGTATTTAATTTTCAGTGAAACAGTTTCAGTGTTTATAGAGTATAAGATAAACGGGACATTACGAAACCAAACATGCGTCTTCATATGATATATTTAATGGTTAATTTCGTGAAGACAAGGTATCCGAACTTAAAAAATTAACTTTCGGGACAGCAGTTATTTTTTTTAAGAATGTGTCAGTTCTATGTGAATCTATGGTAAAACCAAGTAACGCAATAGCCGAAATTAATGCAAAAAAATCTAAACCATTTTCAGGTGGATACTTTCTTAAAGAGTGCATTGAGAGTATTGCTGATATTAAAAATGCGCAGTTTGCAAAATTAAGCTTGTCGCGACAGATTGATGAATTAGAATCCAATACAGAGAGAACTTTAAAACACTGAGCCACAAATTTCCAGTTCTATTGTCTGGTACTCGATGAATGTATTGATGCTAGCAAAACTGCTCAATGAGCAATTTTCTTAAGGGGAGTTGATAAAGATTTTAACATTATAGAAGAATTAGCTGTTCTGGTCCCTCTTGTATGGACCACGAAAGCCAATGATTTAATGGGAGGGTTACCTAAACCTTCAATACACGAAATTAGTGTACACAGAATTGAATATCGTAAAAAGCTCTACTAAAAAGTCAGCGATAGCATATGTTTATCTCTAGCGGATAACTCACAATAACCATTTTTGTCTTTCATTGATGCCAAGAAAATCGAGACAAGTACGTAGACTCCTCTGCAAGCATATCAGCACATGGCGGATATTGTTTTACGGATAACTCACAATAATGAATTTTGTCTTAGCTCATTTATGCCAAGAAGTTTGAGATAAGTAGATTCCCGGGCAACACTGGACAATCAGCACGGGGAATCTTAAAATAATTACGATATAAATTTATAATTATTATTCATTTTATTTATTCAACTAATGATAAGAAGTAAATTATTTATGCTCATTTATGCCAAGAAGATCGGGATGAATATATTCCCGGAAAACGCCGGGTAAACAGCACGGGGTATCTAAAAATAATTACGGTATAAATCTTTCCATTTATTTATTTAACTAAATATAGGGCACATTCTTTTTCGTATTTTAGCTCATTTATGTCAAGAAGATCGGGATAAGTTGATTCCCGGGCAACGCCGGGTAATCAGCACGGGGTATCTGAAAAATATAAATTTATAATGATTTTCCTTTCACCTATTCAACTAAACATAAAAGCACATTAATTTTCATTTGTATAGGCGTTGCAGTGCACGTCGGGTATTAGCTAGTATATATATAAAAATGAATCTATCCTTTATGGACACAATCATTACTTGACTATTTGAATTTTTTATCTTATGGATAAAGGTTTTGGAACAATTAACGTATATATCATGTTACGTGTACTATAGGGTCTGAGCTAAAAAGTACCTTTTTGAACATTTAGATGGATTACACTGCCTAAACCATAACTAATACATGAAATTATTGTACATAGAATTGAATATATCAATAAATCTACAGAAAAAGTCCGTGACAGTATATCTGTTTTTTTTTTTTACGGATAACTCACAAATGCCTATTCTTTGTCTTCAGCTCACTGACGCCAATAAGTTCGGGGTAAGTAGATTCCCGGGCAAGCATAGCAGTACACGACATATATTCTTTTACGGATAACTCACAATAATCATTTTTTGTTTTTCAGCTCATTAATGCCAAGATCAGGATAGCTAGATTCCCAGGCAACACCGGATAATCAGCACGTGGTATCTAAAAATAACTAGGATATAAATACTTTTTTTTTTTACTTTTACTTAATCAACTGAACATAAAAGTACATATAATTTATTTAGGCGTAGCATCGCTTGTCGGGCATTAGCTACTTGTTATTATTATAAATCACACTGCACGTTAATTCGAGTTAAGTAACAGTATAACATATTCTGATTATCTCATCTGTTAACATATGGGCATGAACAAAGCTGTCACTCAGTTGATTGCGACACAGATGAAGCTAAAATTAATCATCAAAATCCACAGGACTCGTTCATGTACGAACTAACGTTTCAGCTGACCTGGTCTCACGTGCCATTCATTATCAATTCCACTCCAATACTTGTGACTTACCTGTGATACTGTATCATAAACCAGTGCTATTAGCATATGAGGAACAAACAACCTAATTATTAACTATGTATCTCTCTCATACACGCTTTACTTTAATTTAATTTTCCATTTTTAGGCATTTTTATATACGCCACGCCACATGGGCCATACAGGGACACGATGAAACTTTGGATCACACACATACTTTTTGGTCACACAAGGACATGGAGGGCCTACTCTGATGACTAGTCTGCTCAACGTCAAGATCACCTCTGAGACAACACGAACTTTTAGAACATTCTAAACAAGGTGAATATTAAATTATGATTATAATGACCAGATGATGTTCGGAGACAATTTGGGTTTTAAACTTTCCTGATATTTGTTCAACAGGTAAAAAAAAAAACATAAAACCTCACTCCTAAAACTATATCTCCCAGAATCGACAGCGGTCCGCTGCGTACAAGGCAATGGCAATGCCCCGAGTTCACAGCGATGCATTTTTATGTTGACAACTGTCTTCAACATTATAAATAACAGCGTACTTTTTAATTTTATTATTGTTAATTAATTGTTTTCACATAACTTGACAATTTAGATTTTAAATATTTTGTACATCCATGTTTCTACATATTTCACTTGTTTATAACAACAATAATAATAATAATAATAATAATAATAATAATTTTATTTATTTAAAACAGGTTTACAGTGTAATAAAACATCTTCCAATGCTCAAAGCTTTCTAATAGTTTTAATCTTCTTTCTCCATTCTTCTCTATCTTCCCCTTCTAACTGTTCCAGACTTATTTCCTTCATTCCTCTTCTTATATCATCCATCCATTTAAATCTAGGTCGACCTCTCCTTCTTTTCCCAGGTGGAATCCATTCCAAAGCTTGGCTGGGTAATCTTTTCTCTGGCATTCTACGTATACGACTCTAGTTGTCTGTAGGCCTATCTCACAAATTATAATATCGAATTTTGGACTTTCATTTGTTGGTTGATAATAATAATAATAATAATAATAATAATAATAATAATAATAATAATAATAATAACAATAATAATAATACTAATAATAATTTCGTAAATATTTTTACATTTTTTGTAGTTTCACTTGCATCGTATAAGTTAATTAAACCGACAAAAATTAAGCCTATTTGCTTACAGAAGAGATTCTGCACGTCATTCTCACTAACCGGTAGAATGCCATATCTAGGCACCTTGTACCCACCTTGCCTCTGTTCGGTACGGCAATGCATCTGCACCACAAGCCTCTCGCAATCCTTGATGGCTCTGTAGTGCGTTTCTACCTCTAGCACATTCAATCTTCAACCATATTATCTGCTCCTGCTTTGAAAACATTGTACTACGTTATAACACGACGCCTAGATCTAAACTGATAACTTTCGGCTCATTATTACGTGAGGAGGGGATGGGGGAAAGGCAAATCCAAATATTAGGACGGAGAGGAGGTACTGAAACTACATGTGCAATAAACAGAATTGTCAGCCCTAGTTTTATTTGGATTCCACTCTAATGCTGCCAAATCTTAGGAAACTGCCCATGTATAAACCGTTGCGACGGTCAGAGAAGTCGGTCGCGTTCAGCAGATCAGTGGAGCAATATCAAGAGTGAAGTTATGAACTGTATTAAGTGAAACTATCTGCAAATAGAATGAACTCTGTGATTAGTAATTGCGAATCAAGAGACTTATTAGGTGAAGCAAATAAAGATAATTAATTTTTTGTGAACAACAGTTATGTTTATTCAAATAAATTCCATCTGAATCCGGTGCACCGATAGAAGTGAAAATGTGTTTGCGCTGGTTATATCACCAGCGACAAGAGACATAAAAAAAGGCTATCTTTCCTTTTGCCGTTTGCATCTCTTATAAGCCAACAAACTGATTCCATGACGTTCATCGAGAGAAAATACACATCAAAACATGCAAAGCGTATCTGCATTAGATATATGTTGTATAAATACATTACTTAACTTATTAATTAAATAAAAATAAAACGCAGTTATATTTTTATTTAATTAATGAATATGGATTTTCATAAAGTAAACACCAACTCAATTGATTATTAAATACATTACTGATTCAAACTATCTTGCATTTATGGAACTTGTTAAAAATACAAGATGATATTTCATCATTACAACTATTCACTATTTTTAATCAATTAGATTATTTTTTCTTAGGGGTTCAGTGAACCATTGAACGTATCGGACACACACTGTTGCCTGTAAAGTTGATTACTGAATACCAAATTTCATTTTTCCAAGTTTATTGCATGAAAAAAAATTAATTTGGCTTCCCATGATTTACATTTAACTATCATCAATTTTTCCACCGCTGTGGTCTCGAGGTAGCGTGATGCCTTGTCACGCAGCAGGCCGGTCGGGACAAGTTTTCTGGGCGAGGTTTCCTTTTTTTCAAGCTTTTTCCTTACCTGTAAGACAATTTTCAGGAAGCTTTTAGGCCCAAACGGTCCCCGAACATCATCTAGCCATCATCATTATCATATTCGCCGTGTGTGGAAAACAACGGGAAGCTACCACACCTATAAATCCCTAGTAGAGCTGCAAATCATGGCATGGAAATGCTATGATTGCTGTGAAAGACCTGCCCTTGGGTAGAACACTATAGAATAGAATAATCTATATTGATATACAAAGATTATAGTGAAATGTGTAGAAACTTAACTAAGACAGAAATTTTGATTCACAATACTGTAATCTTTATAGGCTATACGAAATTGTATTTCACTAAAAATACGTATTTTATAATTTTTAATGTAAATACATGACATAGGCCTATTAAATAAGTTGGCTAAAACACATACATTTTTATTTTTTTGTTCTAATTTTTAAATTAATCCAAGGAATGCTACATTTTTCATATCATTGATAACACAATATGAATGAATTTCATTCTTAAATGTACTGTGTCAGTTCGTAACCCTCACTCCACATGCTAGCTTGAAAGGGAATCCCTTATTTCTGATTAAGGCTAATGCATTTCATGGAACTTGAACATTCTTGTCAACATCTTATCAGTCATCTCATTTGTTTTGATTGTATCAGACTGTTTATAAAATACCGTTACATTAGGTGAAATGATTGGTGGTAATAATCCCAAAAATAAAGCCAAGTATCAGGGACATCGCAAGGAGGATCCATAAGGGTACACCAGCATCCCTTATTTTAAATTCATACCCCATCCCACACCCCCTTATGTTTCAAAACCATTTTTCTTTACAAAATTAACTCACAGTCGTTCTGTTTCATATGTCATGCTTAAAATGTTACATATATAGTATAGTCTTTTGGTAGTTTTGCCTGGAACGTTTTCCGGGAGTTTTGAAAGTGGGTAATTGTATAGATTTCGATGTGTTCTTTCCGAATTTCAACTTTGCCATCTCGGATCTTAGCCGCTCGCGCTGCCACATTGGAAAAATTGTGCGTAAAAGCAGTTTTTTGACAATATCTCCTTTGTCACTCTTTTCACGATAAAAATGTTTTTATACAAAATTTAGACATGAGAAAATATCCTACAATTCATGAAATAACCTTTGGTTTCGTAAAATAAATAGTTTCGGTGTACGAGCGCCGCAAAATGTAGTTCAACATGCGTTTAGAGCAAAAAAAACTCTTTTCCACACCACTAGGTAGAGAAAGCGGCGCGTATTTTTATCGTGCTATCCCCAGTAGGCCTAATCCACTTGCAATTTACTTTTCCAAAATTAAGCGCATTCTCTTTCGCTTCGCTGTTCTTGCTAGACCAGGTGTTGCGAGTTTGTCTTCAGGACCGATTGAAACGTCACAGACCGAACTTTCTTTCACATTATCCGCGATGGGATTATCAGTTTCATCGGAATCCTCTTCGTTCTCGATTTCATTATACGTTTTCTCGAAAATAGCCTTCGTTTCTTCCTCTTCATCGCTATCTTGTGATGGAACTTGCGAGTTATCACAGGTACCATAACAATTCGTGCATATAACGGAGCACTTAACCCAGCCTTCCTGCATCCACAGACTTTCTGACATCTCTTTTTGCATTTGCAAGAAATAAGTTTTAACAATCACTCCGGAGCTGGGGGCTCGAGTGTGAAGACAGGAATTAGCCCGTTCTTGTTAATTTTCCATCCCCATTGCTCTGTAGTTTGTTCATTCCCATACCACTGCTGAACCTGGTGTAGGTTGTCGTGTTGCAGCTTCTGTTGGTGGTAGCGACGCAATATTAAATTTACCTTTATATGCTGATATTGTGAAGCATGCATATCTATAGTTGTCTAAAGACCTACTTTTCATGAGGAGGGAAGGCGACCAGAAACCCCACCAGGCTAGGGAACCAATTGCCTATATATATATATATATATATATATATATGCGTGTGTGTGTGTGTGTGCGTGGCGTCAGGAGGCCATTGGGATAGTAAGACGTTAAGGCTCCCAATTTTTCTGGACAATCGGTACTTGATGTCAGCCGGGACGTCAGCCCTGCGTGACGGCCGCCTTAACCCCCAGTACAGTCGTCTGGTACTCATTTCCGTTAGAGGCTGAGTCGACCCAGGGCCATATTACCTCCAGAAGGTTTGGGTCAGTTTAAAAATCCTGACTCACGACCCAACGGGACTTGAACCCTCGTTCTACCGGCTTGTAGCGCAGTGCCTTAACCACTACCCTATGGCGTGTGCCCTATATATATATATATATATAATATATATATATATATCCATCCATAGTAATTCTGCCCGAAGGCAGGTCCTTCACTGCAATCATAGCATTTTCATGCTATGCTTGCAGCTTTACTAGGGAATTGTGTAGGTGTGGTAGCTTCCCGTTGCTTTCCACACCGGTGAAGGATGATGATGATGATAATGATAAGGATGATCATGATGATGATGGCCATATGATTTCGGGGACCGTTTGGGCCTTAAAGTTTTCCTGACATTTGTCTTACAGGTGAGGAAAAACCCCGATAAAAACCTCACCCAGAAAAACTGCTCCGACCGGGGATCGAACCCGGGCCCGCTGCGTGACAAGGCAGCACGCTACCTCGAGACCACAGCGGTGGACTATATATATATATATATATATATATATATATATATATATATATGCTATCAGACACACACGCCCAAGCGAGAACTCATACAAACATACATTCACACACACATCGTACACACACAAAATCTAACCAAAAATTATTATAACATTTACAGACAAGCGTAAATAATTCACTTATAATCAATTAATAAAGAAAATGTAGAAAAGAGGAAACCCGGGGAAAAGGGAATTATTCGCTAGTTAACCCGAGGGGTAGTGATGGGTTTTTTAATAATAATAATAATAATAATAATAATAATAATAATAATAATAATAATATTTATAATTATTATGATGTGTTTCGGATTATGTAATGAGACACACACGCCCAAGCGAGCACACATTCACTCACATACACACACACACACAAAATCTCACCAACAAATATTGTAACATTTCCAGTCAATCACAAACGACGTAGTGTAATTCGCTTATAATTAACTAATATTTACAAAATATGGACAGGAGGAGACCTGGGGAAAAAGGCATTGTGTCCTAGGTAACCAGGGGGGTAGTGGTGGATGTTTTTAAAAATAATAATTTGTTAATATTATTATTATTATTATTATTCTCGGTTTAGGCTTGCCCGCTTCCTAATGCTTACCTATCTATCTTATCGATCTAGAGTGCCAGAGTTTTAAGCGTTGAGGAGTGGCGATCAGGAAAGCCCAACAGGCCAGGGAACCAATTATCTATCTATCTATATATATATATATATATTATCAGACACACATGCCTAAGCGCTCACACATCACACATACATTCACACACACACACACACACACACACACACACAAGAAAATGTCACCAACAATTATTGTAACATTTACAGACTATGCCGTAGTGTAATTCACTTATAATTAAATAATAACGAAAAGTAGTAAAGAGGAAGACCCGGAGAAAAGGGTATTATGTACTAGGTAATCCGGGGAGTAGTGGTGGGTTTTTTATTAATAATTTATTATTATTACTAGTTAATACCCGGCGGGTGCTACTACACCTAAATAAACGATTACGTGTTTTTGCATTTCGTTGAATAAGTAAAAGGAAAAATAAATATACATTTATATCGTTATTATTCTTAGATACCCTGTGCTGATTACCCGGCGTTGTCCGGGAATCTACGCATCCCGATGTACTTGGCGTAAATGAGCTGAAAGACAAAATTCGTTATTTTGAGATATTCATAAAATAATACCCGCCGTGCGCTGCTATGCTTGCCCGGATATCTACTTATCCCGATCTTATTGGCATCAATGAAAGACAAAAATGGTTATTGGGAGTTATCCTTAAAAGATAAGCATATGCTGTCGCGGACTTTTCTGTAGAGTTTTCTTTTTTTTTTTGAGATTAAATTCTGTGTACAATAATTTTGTGTATTTGTAATGGTTTAGGCAGCGAAAATCATTAAAGCTTACAAAAAGCGACATTTTTCACGTTTTTTCTTTTTAGTACTGAAAGTGATTTTTAAACGTGAAGGGCTTGAGCATTAAAACTCTCTTATAACCTATATACTTCCCGGGAAAATCCTGAACATTTTGAAAAAAGTCCCATGACAGTCGGATGAATGGTATGGCAGCACATGCTTGCTCGGAAAAATACTTATCTCGATCTTTTTGACATCAATGAAAGGCAAAAATGGCTATTGTGTAAAAAGTAAAGTGATCCCACGACAGGCCTCAGGAGGCCCTTGGGGTAGTAGGAGGTTAAGGCTCCCACTTTTTTCTAGACAATCGGCACATGATGTCAGCCGGGTTGTCAGCCCTCCGTGACGGCCGCCTTTACCCCCAGAACAGGCGTCTGGTACTCATTTACGTTAGAGGCTGAGTCGACCCCAGGGCCATAGTGCCGCCAGAAAGTTTGGTCAGTTTAAAAATCCTGACCCCACCGGGACTTGAACCCGCGACCTTCTGGCTTGTAGCGCAGTGCCTTAACCACTACGCTACGGCTATTGTGTGTTATCTGTAAAAGATAAACATATGCTGTCCCGGGCTTTTTGTAGAATGTTTTGAGATATGCATATCTGTGTATACTAATTTTGTGAAATAATTATGGTTTAGGTAGCGTAAGCAATGTAAGGGGGGAAAAAGGGACATTTTCACGTTTTTTCACTACAGAGGGTGATTTTTAAGGGTGTAGTAGTTGAGTATCTCAACTCTCTTATAGCCTAGGTTCATCCCGGGAATCTCCTGAAAATGTTGCAAAAAGCCCAATTGGATCAGCGGTATGGCCGCGCATAAAGTACGAACAAACAAACAAACAAACATTCATTTTTTATATATTACATTATTATTCTGCGCGGTATCGGCTTGCTCGCTTCCTAATTTTTGGCAGCCCATCTTATCGATCTAGATTCTCATAGCTTTAAGCGATGAGGAGAAGGCGAGACGACCAGGAAATCTCAACAGGCCTGGGACCAATTGTCTACATATATATATATATATATATATATATATCCATCCATAGTAATTCTGCATACTTATCAGCTTTACTAGGGAATTATAGGTGTGGCATCTTCTCGTTGCTTTCTACACCAGCTGAAAGATAAGGATGATGATGATGGCCGGATGATTTTCGGGGACCGTTGGGCCCTAAGCTTCCTGATATTTGTCTTACAGGTGAGAAAAAATCCCGAACAAACCTCACCCAGGAGCCTGTTCCGACCGTGAATCATACCCGGGCTCACTGTGTGACAAGGCTGCACGGTACCTCGAGACCACAGCGATATATATATATATATATATATATATACGTTATCTGATACACATGCCCAAGCTAGCACACATACACACATACACTCACATACAAACATACACACACACATGTACACAAAATCTCACCAACAATTACTGTAACATTTACAAATAAGCATTAATGCGGAAGTGTAATTCAGTTAAAATTAACTAATAAAGCAATATAGATTAGATATGACCCGGGTAAAAGGGCAGTACGCCCTAAGTAAGCCGGGGCAGTTATGGTGGATTGTTTAATAATTATATTATTATTATTATTATTATTATTATTGTTGTTGTTGTTGTTATTATGCGCGTCTTCGGCTTTCCCGTTTCCTAATGCTTGCCTGCACAGATTCGGAGTGGACGATTCCTGATTGTTACCTACCCGCCTTCGGTTTTAAAAACTTCCAATCTTGCAACAGAATATATCTCAGAGGTGCAGTATTCATCTAGGTTGTCAGAGTGTTATACAATGATGTGGAGAGACGACCGGGGAACGCAAACAGGCTATGGGACCAATAGTGTATTTGTACATTCATGTCATCACACACATAATAAAATCTAGGGCATAATGCCCTTTTCCGCGGGTCTCCCCTTTTCTATATTTTCCTTATCATTTAATTATGGGTAAATTATGTAAGCTTGTCTCTAAATGTTACAATAATTGTTTGTGAGATATTGTGTGTGTGTTTGTGTGCGTGTGTGTGTCTATGTGAATGTATGTGTGTATGTGTGCGTGATTGGGCAAATTGTGTTGTTATTATTATTAAGCGCGGTGGTACGGTCAGACTTCAGTTCAGAGGTCCATAAAAGGCCAGGAGAGTAATAAGAGTGGGTTGTATTATTAAACCATAGCTAAACGAATAGAAAATAAAATATGTATTATTTAATAAAAGTCAAACCACACTTCACATATTCACAAATTAGTTTTAGTTTCCCGTTTATTAACCAGGTTATTCACTTTGCACTGTACTTTATGTAATTTTGATATTTTTACGTGACGTTCGCGGAGCGAGGGACGCATGTGGTTGCTCATCCCTCGCCTGAAGACACAAAGAAAATTACTGAGTTTATAAACCATATGTGGGCGGTGCTTCCTAGAAAGATCTCGATAGTTATGTTAAAGTTGGTAGTTCTGAGACCATTAGAACCGTGCGCAAAATACTGACATATCCAGTAGGGAAATGAATATTAACTAAACGCCTCCCAAATGAAAGAGACAGCACGTAGCATATCAATACTTGAATTGAAGTCAACTCATTACAAATGAAGCAATACTGTGAATCCTTGAATTACAATTACACAAAAGGCAGGTATTCAGAACAACTGCATATCTAGAACTTTCTAACGCGAAAGTTAACGATATGAGGCCGACTTATTGACGCCTGAATTGCATGTAAAAATGAACTATATAATATGTATACTGCGGAATAATATGCAAATATCATATTAACTCAAATTATGAAATTAAATTATTGTGTTAATATAGGTGAAAATAAATATTTGTCCATGCGGTTTCGGCTTGCTTATCTGTCTTTTCGATCTACATTGTCAGAGTTATAAGCCATTAGGAGGAGAGGCGACCGGGAACACCCAACAGGCCAGGGAACCAATTGTCTCTCTTTCTCCCTCTCTCTCTCTCTCTCTCTCTCTCTCTCGCTCTCCTCTCTCTCTCACTCTCTCTCTCATATATATATATATATATATATATATATATATATGTTATTAGACAAATTCCTGGATAAGAAAAGGGATGAATATATAAGAAACGAACTAAATATTTTCAAACTTACAGACCTAATAATTAAATACAGGAACGACTGGAAAGAACATATTGATAGAATGCCAGAAGAAAGATTTCCAAAATTATTGCTAAATTATAAACCGCACGGGAGGAGAAATGTTGGACGCCCACACAGAAGATGGTCTGAACAATTTTAACTATTCTAGCTTTCATGGAATCGGAACGAGCCTACAGGCTTAATCCTTGGTTGATGATGATGATGATGATGATGATGACAAATATGTCCAAGCGCGCGCACATACACACATACATTCACACACACACACACACACACAAAATCTCACCAACTATTATTGTAACATTTACAGACAAGCTTAAATCACATAGTGTAATTGTGTAATTAACTTATAATTAAATAATAAAGAAATGTGGAAAATAGGTGACCCGGGGAAAAGGGCATTATATCCTAGGTAATCCGGGGTGTAGTGGTGAGCTTTGTTTAATAATAATGATTTGTATTACTATTATGCGCGGTTTAACACGATCAGCACACGACTTATCATCCATTAAGGTGAAATTTTCACCATAATATTGGCGATACTGTCATACTATTGGTTGTAGAATATCATCACTGTACCGTAGAGAACTGAGCTAGCGCTGAACAAGGTGTAAGATGTCCCCATGTAATGCTATCCAGAAACATATTCCACCAAAACCTTATTGCACACGTGGGACATATTTTTGGAGGCGTTGAATGTTACCGGGTTGTCTCCAAACATATTGTCTGCGATCATCATGCTAGAGATGTATCCGAGTT
Organism: Diploptera punctata; assembly: GCA_030220185.1. Lineage (NCBI taxonomy): Eukaryota > Metazoa > Arthropoda > Insecta > Blattodea > Blaberidae > Diploptera > Diploptera punctata. Next base: position 123,102 of record JASPKZ010001211.1, on the reverse strand, counting down.
TCGTCCGTAAACAACACGCTACGTCAAACCTGGATCCTTCAGTAGCATGATTTCTTTCCATCCTTAACGTTGTCCGGGACATTGTGGTACACAACGTGGTGCTCGCCGTGGTTTTCGGGAATGTATATTCATATTATGCAACCTTCTTTTAACAGTTCGATGTGATACATGACGTCCTGTGACCTCTTAGAACGCCGAATATAGTTCTGAAGCACTCAGCCTACGGTTCGTTTGAGTCAACAGTCGTAGATATCGATCAACATGTGTAGCAAACATACGTGGACGGCCTGTGCTGTGTAATTTCTCAACACTACTTTTTTATTGGAACTGATATCATGTCCGACCACATCACGTTGACTCCTGTGCACACGTCGAGCAACTTTCCTGATTGATGACTCTTCCTCGCATAATATGACTATGCGGACCCAACCAACGGTCGAGAGTGTTCTTCGTGGCAGGATGGACTTTCACTCTAATGTTTCAGAGATATCTCTAATTCGTCCAAATTTGCGCTTTAATTTCAATTGAAATGCTGCAATCTTTTAAGAGTGTTACGTTCTACCAGTAGGTAGACCTCGTATTAACTGTGGGTAAGTTTACAACTACTCCAGGGGTTATCTTCCGATCTACAGGTACAGTCACAATAGAAACACACCTGCACGACATATCGTGCTGATGATACACGTTTGTTCATGTGTGTACATATATCGTTATTGCCAGAGACATAGTACAATGTACGGCAACGTTCATTACTATATTAATTACCGTAATGGTTAAACAGTGAAAAATACAGAGAGTTTAAAGCAATACGCATTTGAGTATTCGTTTAAAATATGAAAAAAAAATTGTTCTTTATACTTTCTGGAAGACTACGAGCACGGATTCTACTTGATAACTACTTAAAACTATTGTGGGCTTCTCTAGATACAGACACACACACACACACACACACACACACACACACTATATATATATAGCTATTACTGTTTATGAGAGAGTAATGTAGAAATTTACAGTGTGTGTATTTGTGACTTTTTTACATAAAGCAGTAAACTATCAAGTATATTAATGCCAGACTAACAATTCCTAATTTTATCAAAAGTGGTTTACAGTGTGTTCTTGTACTATTTTCACTAATTATTTATCTAATAGAACATTTCTATAGAATAAAAGTTTTTTTCGTGGTCACAGCTTAAAATACTATACATATGACTACAAAAACTATTAATAATGATTTTATAACTATGCCTCAGGTCAGAGCTCTCGACATAAATTAACCTTCACTTGGTTTGCTGGCAATATAGTCAATATGTGATTTCTATCACATTTCAAAGTAAAAATATAAAACAACACCTTTAAATGATTATTATTATTATTATTATTATCGCTATTATTATTATTATTATTATCGTTATTATTATTATTACTATTATTATGAAATAATATACATTTCATTTCTAAAAGAAAACTATTGGTGAAGTGCATTGTCATTGGTTATACGCGTTTTAAGAAAATCACTGATTTTTGAAAATTAAAAGAAAAGTTATTCGATTTATATTAATCACTTATAAGAAGCTACTCGGTATTCTATTGGGGAAAGTCTATAAAGGTCTTGAAATTGTGGTAAGATAATCTCCTTCAAACGAGGTAGGTCTTTCTAGGAAGTTAGCAAAGGATGAAGTTTCCCCCTTTTGTTCTTGGTAGTCTAATGTTAATTTTATGAAAAGCAGACGTGATATCAATTGGAACTCCTGGGAAAACTCACACACACTGTACAACAGAGTAATCGTGTGCGGAATTCCTATTCCACTACATTTAATGCACCGCAACGCCCCTGGGGCTTAGACCGCCACCTGTTACCTTTCTATTTCTGCTCTGCTCTATCTCCTTTATTTACAAAATGCCCTTCTACCCCGAGGAATTTTCCAATACCAACGTCTGTGTTTATATTGCAGAACCAGCAAGAGGCATCTACCAAATATTTCATATAAAATAACATAGTAAAAGATAAATTCTCCACACTTGACACAGCAAATCCTTGCTAGTAGTCACAACTCGTTAACATATATAATCTACCTAAAATACATTTTATGATTTGTGAAATCACAGTGTAACAAAACTTTCACAGATTAATCAGGGAAACTGACAGTGTTTTAATATAAGGTACCCATGGTGTCGGTGACTTATTACATATCAAATGTGTTGTAGATGTGCTAGACATGTCGCATGTACTTTGGGCCACGATAAGAGAGCTTCTGGTAAATTAAAAAGGCAATATTAAAATTAATCATCATCTGGAGTAGATACAGTATAATATAAGAGCTCATATTGTCATGGCTTTGGACCAGAAATAGACTAAAGCATGCTATGTGTCTAACATGTCAACAACACAATCCTATATAAGTCACTGGAGACCATGGGTTTCTTACATCAAAATACACCAAGTCAATATACAAACAACTTATGATAGTTTGTCAATAGAGATCTGTTCCTCTCTGTACTTGTTCATATCTTCTTCTTCTTCATTTCCAGGATTAGGTCAATGCGACCTGTTCTGGTCTCAACTACATCGTTTCCTTGGCCGTCCCAAAGCCCTTTTTCCATGTGGTTTGTAGGCGTTGATCCTTTTTGGGTAATCTTGTATTGTCCATTCTGTCTAAATGTTCTTTCCATTGGTATTTGTGCTATTCTAGTTTATCAACTATTGAAAATATCTCCAGTTATTTTCTTATTGATTCATTGTGTAATCTAATCCATGCGTGTACATCCTTTTACAGATCTTAAACATTTCATTTCAGTGGCTTGAATGTGTGAGATATCTTTTTTTGGAAGTACCCAAGATTCAGATCCATATAAAATAACAGGAACAGCCATAATTTTATAAACCGAACTGAGTTTCTCTTCGAGTCTTTCGGAGAGTTCTTCTTATGGTGCCACACATCATTTGATATCGCTTTAATTTATTATGTACATCCCAATCATAGCTATATGTTATATCCGAACCAAGATAGTTAAAGTGTGCTATCTGTTCTGTTATTTTATTATTGATCACTATTTTTGCTCTGACGTTGCCCTGAAAAGCCATAATTTTAGTTTATGAAGTTGAGACTTTGAGATTATAATAGAGTCCTAATTGATTCAACATGTAAATGGCTCTTTGTAAATCATCCTTTAACTTCTGTATAATTACCACATCGTCTGCATACATTAAAATATTCATATACATACCCTGATTAATTTGAATTCCTATTGGACTTGATTTTTTCCATTTTCGTATAACATCGTCAAAATATATATTGAACAATGTAGGTGATAATGTACACCCCTTTCGAACTCCTTCATTTATTAAATTTCTTCTTTGGAATAATTATCTAAATTAAAGATAATTTTCATGTCATTATAAAGACTTTTTATTCCTTCTATAATTTGAGCCGGGTACCCTCTTGCCTTCATTATTTACCACAATTTTCTTCGTATCACCTTATCAAAGGCTTTTTCAAGATCAACGAAAGCTAAATATGTGGGTAAATTGAATTCTCGTCTCTTTTCTATTATCTGTCTCACAGTGAATATATTGTCACTGCAGGAACATCCTTGTCTAAAGCCGTTCTGTTCTTCTAAGAGCAATGCATCTCATATAGGTTTTAATCTATTAAGTAATATCCCTGGATATATTTTATATACAGAGTTCAAAATACTGATTCCTCTATAATTACTTGTTTTACTTATGTTTCCTTTTTTAAAAATTGATGTAACATTTTCAATGCGCCATGTTTTGGGAATTTCTTTGTTCATCTAACACAATTTAAACATCTTAATTTTAATAACAACCCTCCGTATTTCAAAAGTTCTGCATTTATGTTATCAGGCCCAGGTGATTTTCTGCATTTCAATTTTCCTATTGATGTTTCTAATTCATCCAATATGATTAAATCGCATCCTTCAAATGTATTATTTACTGTAGTGTGAGATGTTCATTCTCATTAAACCACAACTGTTTATAATGTTCAACCCATATTTTTGGTTCAATAACATTTATATTGGCTGTATCGTTCTCTGATTTATTTATATTTCTTTGTATTTTAAATGCGAAATCTTGCCTGCCATATACAACATATTCAATATCTCCTATAAATTTCTTCCAACTCTCTCTATGTGTTCTCTGCACTAGCGATTTAGCATAATTCCTTGCCTGTATATATTTTTGTCTTGATTCGTCATCTTTTTTTTTAAGAAAATGCAATATGTTTTTCGTTTTTCACGAATATCGTTTTCGATATCAGAATTTTATATTTCAAGTCCTCGTTTTATTTTCCAAATCTTGCCAATCGCTTCTTGGGGTGCTTTAATAATCCAATGTTGAATGTTTTCCCAATTCTTTTGTCACATCATTTGCAGTTAGAACATTTATTATATTATGGTTAAGTCTCTGTTGATATAAATCTCAATAACAATCTTATATTAAATCTTGTATTGTCCGCTTTACTTGATAGGTTAGTTCTATTGCTTTTTATATTTTTCCATCTAGCAATCAATACTATTTTTGCCATCAGCAAGTAATGGTCGCTGTATATGTCACATCCTCTATAAATTCGTATATCTTGTATGGATTTAGCTGCTTTACATTGTCAATTATATAGCCATTAATTTAGCAGTGACCTCTATTACTCCACGTGTATTTATGTATTTCTTTCTTCTTGAAGAAGGTGTTCATTACCTTTAGTTTATTGTAGGTGCAGTATTGCCTGAGTAATGCGCCGTTATTATTAGGGTTTCTTCTCCACATGTACCAATTACATCTTTTATGGGCACTTTTCCTACTGTAGCATTTAGATCTCCAGCTATATATATATATATATATATATATATCATACCTGTTTTGTTAATTTCATTATAAATTTGCTGCAATTTTTCATAGAATTCTTCTGTATCTCTCATTCTTCCTTCCTCAGGACTGTAGACTCATATCACAGTAATGTGTCCTCTTGGTATTTTAAACCTTACTACCATTATTCTTTCATTTAGAAATTTATATGATATTATTTTCTTTTTCCACTTCTGATCAATCATCATAGCTACCCCAGCTTTTCCATGTACATGTTGTTCCACCCCAATGTACAAAATTGTATATTCTTCAAGATCTTGACTTTCTTTCAACTTCTTTTTTGTTTCTGTCAAGACTGCTATATTAATTATTTTTTGTTTTAGTTCTAACTGTATTTCCTGCTCTTTTGTATGGAGTCCTCTCACATATCTCAAGTACTTATATAAATTATTGCCGAGATAGAAAACAATATACTCAACATCTAAATCAAGATTTGGAATAAATACTTTCCGAAGAGAAAAATTATACTAATGGTAATTTTTAAGCATTAAATTTATTTATTGGCTATACAGTTAAAGGATTATAGATATTTTCGTATACCTATATATATATATATATATATATATATATATATAATATATATATATATATACTGAACATATTATGTTCTCGTTTTCCCTGCCACAATTTCATTCCACCATTTCCCCATACCCATCTCATCCATTTTGTTTCATTTCATTCATCTGTTCCAGTGATGGTGCGTCAGGCGTGGTCGGTCGATACCCTTGTCATTCACAGTCCTCTCTCTCTCTCTCTCTCTCTCTCTCTCTCTCTCTCTCTCTCTATATATATATATATATATATATATATATAGGGGCTCATTTCATCTTATCGCTCGACCCGACCCTGAGTTGGACACGAGTTGAGGATGTTTATATTAAATTCTCCAAATAACCATTATACTTCTAATTTATAGTACTATTCAAGCAATTAGAAATTTGGATTTCAGGTAAATTCCAAGGATCTGATATTTTCTTTGAATAGAAGTGCAGATTACTTTGTCATCAAACGTAAGAAAAAATATTAAATTCAATTTTACCGTTTTTTAAATTGTTTAGGAAAATACATTAGATGTTTTAAAATATATGCTATTCTTTATATAAAAAGGCATTGTTTACTAGAATATTTATATGAGCGAGGCAATATATTGTAAAATTTCCGATTAACTCTTAATTTGAACTTCCGGACTGATTTGCCGTGGTCCAATTTTATTTAAACTCAACGTCTCATCTACTGCTGCGACAGACATATTCAGGAGATTCTGCTTGCCTTCTGTGCACTCCTCAACTATCAGCTGCAGTTGAAGAGTTCACAAAGAGCGTGCTGGATCTCCTGAAGATGTCTACCGAAGCATCAGACGAAATGTCGAGTTTAAATAAATCTGGACCACGGCCAATCAACCAGGAAGGCCAACTTAAGTCATCGGCCGTGAACGCCTACAATTCTGCATTTCCGATTAAGTTTAAATGAGATTTTTTTGTAATACTTATTCTTGTTTTCGGAATATTAAAAACGTTCCGCCCGGGTACCGTGGCCAAACAGTCTGAAGTATCCTTCATTAAGTAGATCTATGGGGCAAGCATTGCATCGAGTCAGCATGGAGGAAGAAATGTTACCATTAAATTTCGAAGAGTATATGATACTTATGTCAACCTATCATCGTGAGAAATTTGGATAACTAAATATGGACTCCAGGTTGAGAAAACTAACCGTAAAAGCTGAAGGTACCAACATGCGGACTCATGTCACCCCAACTAGGGAATGGTCATCTATCACTGTTACTGAAATATGTGGGCAATGTCTTCTAGGTTTGTCGTGACATTTATTAGTATTTATGATTCTACCATACTGTGGTAAATACGCTATTATAACAATAATTTTAATGGAATAAGATGTTTTAATTTAATTATAGTGTTGGGCTATAGACAACGAAAAGACAGTTTCCTTACGACTGTAGATAAGTTTATTTTTTATTTATTTAATTCACAGTAACTTGTAATACAATTATTATCGCCTTCAAATCAATTATGTCATCCAACTTTGCGATTTCAGGGCAGCGTTCATGCAGCGGCCCTGGGTTCGATCCTCGGTCGGGACAAATTTCCTGGATAATGTTTTTTGGGGGAGGATTCCTCATCTTTAAGACAGATGTCAGGAAACCTGAAGGCCCAAACTGTCTCCGAACATCATCTCGTCATCATAATAATTTTCATATCCGTCATGTTTAATATTAAAATGTGAGTGGATGGTGTATATCATCTTAAATATTGTGTTGTCTCGAAATAGGCTCTGGATTGAACTGAACATTCAATCGGAGAAGCCCTTCATGTCCTTGTGTGGTCAGAAGGTATGTGTATGATCTAAAATTTAAAATCCCTCTCCAAACTGATCGTGCCAGTCTATGGCCGAGGCGGTGTGTGACATGTACTGTATATACTCCGTTAAACTACGACGGAGAAAACGAATTAGAATAAGAAAACAATGATAAGAAAATATCGTCAAAAAAGGAGTTTGACTAAGTGCTTTCGGAAGAAAGTTAAAACGAATGTTTCAGTTTTGTTTCATAGATTGTATTAAATAGATATATAGCAATAAACAATGGACTGATCATATCTCAGTTTGTTCACAATTATTAACTTTATGATAACACGTAATTTAAAAGAAAGTATAATATGTGAGTGGAAAAAAAAACTACGTGTAATTTGTGAATTAACCTCCTGCATTCATTGGTATCATATATGAGAGCTTCGGCGTTTAAATTTTTCTTGCTTCGGGAACAACCCAAACTCACTGTGACCGGTATCATATTCGTTACCTTCAGAGCTTCAACTCATTTTTTTTCCGTTTCCACTTGACAGTATTTAGATGTGGGCATAATTAAAGAAAAAAACATAGTTGTGATCAAAAGTATCATATATGATACCTTAATCCCCTTAAATGCCCCCTAAAATTATACTTTTTTTCTTGAAAATTTATTTTGACCTCAAACAATCTATTAAACGTGAAAATAAAATTATAAATGACAAAATCTACAAATATTCAGTATGACAGATAAAATAGACGAGTATAGGAGAAAATGGTATAAAAATGTCTGCAGAATATGTACCAACAGATTACCTAGGAAAAGTCTGAACTCTCAACCGAGAGGGGGAAAAAAAAAAGAGATCGGAGACACCCCGGAATGAACGAATAAGGTATAATCCTTGTAATAATAAGAAAAAGAAAATCTGAATTGTGGACCCCCTAAAGCCCCCCAACTTTTTCAATTTTTTTAACTCCAAAAAATACAATTATCATTTTTTTTGCTCCCTAGTAACCCATTAAGCACAAAAAAAGGAGTATATTTTTTTTCTTTGGGAGGCAGGATGATAAATACAATTGATCATTCTATTAGTAACGTGCCACCTTACATTAAAGCACGGTACAAGATCATTCTCGTCTGGTAATTACTACATAAGGCGCTTTTAGGGTAAATAACTATTTGTATATTAGTATCATCTTAACTAGTTATTCTACATATTATGATGTACGAATAGAATGTACAAATTTCAGTGTTGAATTATTACTTTGAATGGTTCTATTAGAGTCCACATTTTTATAAGAATACCGTGAACATCATGAAATGCTAAAACAATAGCAACGTTTCTTGTCAGTTAAAATTGAAGATAAACAAAAGAAAGTAAAAGGAACTGTAAAAGGTCAGGAATGAAAGGAATGCGTAAGAAAAGGAAATAGAAACCTTGAATAGGAAATGGAGCTAGTATGTAGTATCTTCAATAAATATGTAGATTTCAGTTGAAGATATCAACTATAGATCTTCGCGCAGAGACTTTGGAATTCCAAACTTCCCCATTAGAGTCTCAGGTAGAGAAAGAGAAGAGATAATAAGAAGAGGCCGATAACGCTAAGTGTAAGATATAAGTTTTAACTGCAATCCAATAAAAATAATTTGCTTTCTTCTTAATATAGCGAAAGCATCTCTGATATTTAAATTCAGATCATTTTGAGACTCTGACGCCAATATTAAGTTGCGAGGTTTTTAAGTGTTTCTCGCTAGAAATATATTATCTAAAATTAATTAATTTAAATATTAAAGCATAACTACTTAGTTCGCAGATGTGGTCGTGCCTAAGATGGAGGAGACTGAGTTCGATCACCGATGAGAACAAGTATCCTGGGTGGCGTTTTTCAGCATTTTTTCTCACCTGTAAAACAAATGTCCGGAAATTTTAAAGCTCAAATGGTCTCCGAACACCATCACAATCATCCATATCACATTAGTTTTATTTCGTATTATTGGATGAGTAAATTATCTTTTTCCGTAAAAAATATAACCGACGAATAAAACGGACATGAATTCCACTGGAGTAAAATTTTCCGGAGAGAAAATAGTGCCCCATTCGCATCTCCCTACGGAGACTACTTCGGGAATCCAAGGTAAAAGCTTCAACATACAAGCATGGAATATTAAGATATTATATAATAATAATAATAATAATAATAATAATAATAATAATAATAATAATAATAATAATAATAATAATAATAATATTAAAGATTTCATAACAGTGAGCTACATGATCTTTATAGGAAACCATATAATTATAATGAGAACAATTTACTCTCGTAAACTGCAAACAGCAGGACATGTGGCATGAATATTTGGGAATGAAGGAAGGCATATGGAAGTATCTTGTAAGAAAATCAGAGGAAAAAGCCCAGTTGTTAGACCAAGAATAAGGTGAGAGAATGACATTAACCATGATTTGATGTAAGTAGATTATACAGGGGATGATCGGAAAACATTAGCTTAGGATAAGGATGTATGGAGAGCTTAGGTCCGCGCGGCCATGCACCTACGGTTCGATAGAGCAAGTGAGTTGATAATAGTAATAGTTATAATAATAATAATAATAATAATAATAATAATATAATAATAATAATAATAATAATACATTATTTAAACTGGCAAAGTTAATGCCATAAGGCCTTCTTTTCCACTGAACCAGCAAAAATATTAAGTACAAAAAATATTAACACAAGATCATATAGGATCATAACATATATAATTATAAGTAAATATTTATACGATTTAAAATGTAATTATGATGAATCAATTCAATATCATTAAAGAAGCATAAAATAAAATTAATTAATTAATCCAATGAAATACCAATTACAAAAGAGAAATTTAAATTTCATTTAATTGTAGCTAATGTCCGACATTCCCTGATTTCTTGTAGTACTGGTAACGAGTTCCAGAGTCTATCACTGGATTCGTTATAGGAATTAGAATAATGGGAAGTACTATATTATTGAATGTGAAGCATGAGGTTCTGGTGCAATCATGTGCTCAAACTGCGACTGGAGGACAGGTGATAGAAGCAAGAAGATAATTAGCTTGGCGTAGAATTACGTAAGCCTATAACGTATATAGCAGAAAGAGATAGCTTTTTTTTTACGATTATGGAGATGGAACCAGCATAGTTCACGGAAGCATGAAGAAATATGGTCATATTTACGAATATTGAAAATATATATGATACACATGAATACGGGAGAAAAATATCCCCTGGAAATAGTCGCTTTGCAATAAATTAGATGGCCAGAAGAAGGTAGTCAGGAATGAGGAAGCTTTTCATAACAACATGGCGGTGCAACAAGACCAGAGATTAATATTTTTTTTACCAAAGGAAGATCTCAGCTATCCAAGATTCTTAGCGATAAACGACATGATTTTTAAATATGTACATGACCTCACTGAAAAATAAGTACTGATAATATCTAGGATGAGTTCTATGAAGGGGTATTTAACAGAATTTCGGGATATCATGAAATATTCTTAGAATATTTTAATGCAAAACAGACATATCCAGGCAAACAATATGCAAATTCAGTCCTTATGTAATTATTAATGACAACGGAGTTATATTACGAGTACATAAAATAATCTCACTTCACATATTATCCCCAGATGGCGAAACACAAAACCAAATGTATTAGTAGATAATCCTTGGTACACTAGCATAATCGACGTTAAGTGAGTTAGGAGGATAGACTGCAATTCGGATCATCATCTAGACAGGATGAAATTTTGAGATCGGTTATCACTTATGAGAGGTTTAAACGTTAAGTTGATTCAGAAAAATTTGAATTAAAACATTAGAGAATATATGAAACGCGGAAAGAATACCAGATAAAATTTCTAATAGATTTGAAATACTGGAATGTTCAATACTGGAATATGGCAACCGAAGAAGAAACTGATATAAATATTGAATGGAATATGGCAACTGAAGAAGAAACTGATACAAATATAGAATGGGAGGCGAAAGGAGATAGAATAGGTCTACTGAATCGAAATTGCAATACTTGTATCACGCATCTCATCACTGGCTTAAGCCAGTTTTCCTTTTACGTTTTAAATGATATATCCTGCTATTAGTTATGATGATATCTGTAATTGCAGACTAACTAACTAACTCACGTGCACAATCTGAACCCGTAGGTTCATGGCCGCGCGGACATAAGTTCTCCAATATATCGCGCTATCCTGAGCCAATCGTTTTCCAATCATTCCCTGTGTAATTTTACTTCCTCAAATCATAGTTATACGCTATTCTCTCACCTTATTTCTTGGTCTACCAACTGACGGTTTTCCCCTCTGGTTTTTCCTACAAGAAATGCTTCCATGCAGCGTCCTTTGCTATTCAGCATTCTGTGCCACATGTCCTGGGGGCCGCTGCGCCACGTCTTACGATACTTAACTGATCTCATTATATCTGGTCTTCGCTATAACGATCATGTAATTCACTGTTATGCAGTCTTCTCCGCATTCATCTGGCCTATTCATCTCTCTTTTTGATACGCAAAAATTTTCCTAAGAGCCTTTATTCTCAACTACTGGCGTATCTGTTCTTTCCCTGCTTTAAAGTAATAGTCCCTGTTGGGAGAGGCCAATCGGCATCATAATATAACTGGTAGAATAATATTTTCATATATTTTTAGTTTAACGTTTTTGTAAATCCAGACTACTAAAATTAAAATATAGGCCTGTATATTACATAAAAAGTCCATGGCACGACAGGCCTAAAAGATTGGTCTACCAGTCAGCTGTTGACCTCATTTCCACATTGACATTTACAGAGAGAGCCGTATAAAGGTGACATTTTTCGATCATTTCGCGCGCAATCGCCCAGGGCCATTATAGTTATTGATGGGGCTGAGAACTCTAATTATTTTAGCTGCCTAAATTGCTTACGACGTTAGGCTGGACTCGGCAGCCTATATTGACTTAAATTCAATAAGAAAAAAATATTCTAGCATGGGTAGCTTTGCGCGAATAGAGCTCAAATCATATAGCTCCCGCGCCTCATGCATTAATACGCTTATATCGCGGCTACCCAGAGCGGGAGCTTGGTGTGTGCGCCGGGTGTGCTATGACGTGTACACACGCTAACAAAGTGTCTAATAGGTAAATAAGATATAAGTTGGATGAGAAAGGTGAACTAAATTTTGCTTGCAGACTTTAATATTTAGGTTTGGGGTTCTTTTAAGAGTCCGAAAATCTTGTGATATGGGACCCCGGCTATATGTCCCTACCAGAGGACTTATCCCTTGGATTTTTCCATCATAAAAATCTATTGAACTCTTTTGTGTTTGAACCCGCGATTCTCGGAACCAGAAGCAAGAAATTTAACCCCTCTTGATCACCGAAGTCCATACATTCATATATATCTATATCGTAATGTAATACTCACTGGGTGCCTATCCATCGAAACCGCATAGGCTCATAACTATAACCGCACGGACATAAGCTCTCCATTCACCGTCCTTACTCCTGAGGTATATAGTTTTAGAGCAATAATCGCATCTGTAATAATAAATTTCCTTCATTTATAGTCATAATGTTGAATTTTTGCTCAGTTGAGTCTCTTGTGGTCCTAGGCCTACTGGACTCTTCTTCTCTGGTTTTTGTGCCTAACGAGGAGTTCCGTCATGTCTCTCACTCCTTTCTCCTCACTCCCCATTGCGTTCCACATGACCTGTCCATCGCAGTTTATGAGATTTAACTATTATTATATCTGCCTTTCCATAAAGATCGTGTAGTTTATTGTTATGCAATCTTCTGTATTCGCCTGTATGTTCATCTCTCTTTGGTCCAAAAATTTCCTAAGAACTTTATTTCATTCTCCGAGAAAAGGAATATCTTTTAGAAATTGGAAATAGTAAAAGAAACAGTTTAGTCAAAGTATGGGATTCAGATAAAGAAGTCGGTATATTGTATAGTTAAATGTGTTTTTTTTTGTTTCAAGGAAAAGTCATTTACCTGTTTTTTTTCATATATGAAAAACAATTTCTTCTTCCAGAACACAGTATATAAATTAAAATGATACAGGCACTAAAATGTTTATATACCTTTAAAAATTAATTACAAAATTACCTCTGTCAGGAAGTTGCTTTTCTTTAAACTAATAAAACTAATAAAATATAGTAATTAGCATTAACATATGCACAGCCTATTACATAGACTGTTAATCTGAAGAAGAAAACACAGTCGCAAATATCTTATTTCTGAGAATAAGAATAATTTTTCTTGTTTATATAACGTGATTTTATTCTCTTCGCTGAAGATCGTGTTGCAATTTGCTTCACATATGTATGAAGACCGAACGTGAGGTTTGTCATCGTTAGATCCTTCTCTTCATTCACAGCTGATAATGATGTAGTGTCTGCCATTGAACACTTCATAAACTTCTCGAACAAACTGTTTTCATAACGATTTGCACCTTTAAACATATTATTATACAAATTCTATATTTTAAAAATAAAGAATAACGAAAAAAAGTCAGGCATATTTTATTAAAACTTAAAAAAATGTTAATGCCATAACAAAAAAGACTTCGACACTGCATACATTTCCTCATATTCCAATGTTATAATAAATTCATTGATTACACTGATGTGCATGACATGTATGATTTGAAATGAAACATTATTTCTGTGTAGTTTTTTTGAAGTTGGGTACGTATATCAAATCAAAATACATTCTAAATAATAAATGTATTGTATATACTAACCATTTATTCGTTTATGTTTATTGTCATTTAGATGTAAGACTATTTTTTTGTATTTTTAAAACTTGGATGAGTGGTAGACAAGGCCTTAAGGCCTTAACTCTGCCAGGTAAAATAAAGCTATGATTATTATTATTATTATTATTATTATTATTAGTATTACTAATATTAATATTATTATTACTACTATTATTATTATTATTGTTATTATTATTATTACTATTATTATTACTATTATTATTGTTATTATTACTATTATTATTACTATTATTATTACTATTATTATTATTATTATTATTATTATTATTATTATTATTATTATTATTATTATTATTATTATTATTATTATTATTATTATTATTATTATTATTATGTCCACCGCTGTGGTCTCGAGGTAGTGTGCTGCCTTGTCGCGCAGCGGGCCCGAGTTCGATCCCGGTCGGGGCAGTTTTTCTAGGTGAGATTTTTACCGTTATTTTTCCTCACCTGTAAGACAAATGTCAGGGAAAACATTAAGGCCCAAACGGCCCCCGAAATCATATGACCATCATCATCATCCTTATCATTGTCATCACCATCATCATCATCATCCTTTACCGGTGTGGAAAGCAATGGGTAGCTACCACACCTACAATTCCCTAGTAAAGCTGCAAGCATAGCATGAAAATGCTATGATTGCAGTGAAGGACCTGCCTTCGGGCAGAATTACTATGGATGGATTATTATTATTATTATTATTATTATTATTATTATTATTATTATTATATTATTATTATTATTATTATTATATACTATCTTTTTTTTCTTACCACGTCAAGTTTTATAAACCCTGTGAGAGTTTATTTTGCCAATTTGGTAAATAATTACTAACTTTTTTCTACAAATATTTAACTCATGCCCCAAATGGGAGTCAATGACCAATCACATTTCAATGATTTTTTCTTTACAACCAATCAGAGTCGTTTTTGACCTCGATTTGATCAGTCTAATTTTATCATTTTAAAATCAAGCTCCTCCTTTTTAACATTCTGAATAGGTCATAGCATTATTTTGTAGTGACAGCATGTGGCTATCAGATTGTATATATAATGCACGAATGTAATCTCTTAGTGCTTGCGGGAGATAATATAAAAACATTTGTAGCAATTCATCTTACCACTAAAAAAATAAACCTTCTTTGAACTTTCTTAAACGAATTATTTACCAGGAAATAATTTGCAGAAAAATATAATTGACATATTTACATCACAGGACTTCAGAAATTAGTTAATACCTATAATGTTGGTTATAAATTTCTCCACTAGGGTGCATTCTTAAAATATTGCAATCCTTTGGCAATATAATATGATGTGGTTGAAGTGATGAAAAAATGAAGCAAATGAAGCGTACCAATCGTTTCTCATTTGTTTTCAAACATCGCCGTTTACATTAAATATATAAATATTTTAAAATAACTATAGTTAAATAATGATTTGTGAGTACACAACTCAATTATATTTGTTAAATAGTCCAAACAAATGCCACTCTTGATTTCCAAATTCTCTAGATAAACTGGAAATCACTCGTGGCATTACTTATGATAAAAGGTGCAAACAGTAGATCATGAATGTAATATTATATTAAAAACATGGCACCCTAAAGGCACTGAGTACGTTGAAAATAGATTTAATATGTATACTACCCCTGTAGGTGGGGTAATCGGCCCAAAAACTATGGGAAATCGAGAATGTTTACAAAACAGTTAATAATTGTTATTAAATAATTTACAGGAAAGAACCGCCCTTCCTTTAATAGTGAAGGCTCATATTGTCAAGGAAATCACCAGCACCCCCTTATTACCCTTACCATCATTAAAACTATTTGGAAGTGAAGAATTTTACAACAGTTACCTGACATTCGAAAGTGTGCATAGTGAGTTTTTGCACTTTGCTCTGTGATTTTTATGTTCTACTGAAATAGGCCTTATGTCTTCTTGTGGGTGTAAAAATAATCCAAATATACATTCAGCTACATATGTGGTAGTTATGTTTTATTGAAATAACGATAGAGTATAACAGAATTGGTGAAGAGTGTGTATGTTTCGTATTTCAGAATAGAATTATATACTATCAGGATAAGCAATGGATGCCCCATAAGTGTGTCAAACTTGTGTTGAGGGCTTAAGAATGTGGGAAAATGGTAACAACAAAGTATACCTTTTGGTATAATCGTGGTATGGAAACAGCAAAATGATCTTAATTATATTATGACTGCTATTATTGGACTGTGAATGTTGCAGGGCATAACACAAATATTTTAAAACAATCGTTTACCCTAATATTCCCTCAGCCATCTGACCAGTTTTCCATGGACCGGAGGTTCCAGTACCAAAGAAGTGTTGTCACATAATGAGTCGCAAGATACTGTAGAAGTTCCGACGAGATGGACGTGTGCCATGAAATTAGATCGACATCTCCAAAATTATTTTTCCAAAAACGAACTAATTAGACAGATTTATATTTACCCAAAATATATGTTGAACTTATTGGTTATAGATTATAATGAAATTATTTATTTAGTCCATGTACTCATTTTCTTGGTTCCTACATCGTGAGCGAAAATTACGAACATACTTTTCAGATGAAAACTCTTTAGTGTACTGTAATAATATTCCAGAGTTAATTACTTTTTTTTTAACATTACGTAGATAGCTTCTGAGTCCCGCGCCGTAGCCGAGCGGTTAAGGTAGGAAGCCCTGACGCAAAGCTACGGGACTTGCGCCGGTTCGGGTCTCCATGGGGGAAGACATTTTCTCATGGTATTTCGGCCAGTATGGGACCGGTGCCCACCCAGCATCGTGAGGCAATTGGGTAGCTACAATAAGTAGCGGCTCCAGGTTGAGGAACCAGCTATAACGGCTGGGGGACTCACATGCTAACCACATGTCACCCCTACACTGGCTGTTGATCATCTACCTCTGTGATTGACACATGTGGATGTGAAGGGCCAGCAGCCGGCTGGTAAAAGGGCAACCGCTGAAAAGTGAAAAGACCCTCAATCGGATCAGATAGCTTCTGACTAGAGATTCATTACGTTCTCCTCTAAAAGAAATCTAAGAGCTGTCTCGTTACACAATGGAAATAGATATACATCCGTAGTGCATTCTGTTTCTCTAAAAATGATTTATGAAAAAATAGAATTGGTTACGATAAAGAATGTTATGGTTACTGTATGGAAACATAAAACTAATTCGTTTATTGCACGGCCAACTACTTCGCTTTACAAAAATGTCGAGCGTGTAACGAATATTAAATGAAAAAAAAAACAAATTATAGAACTGTCTATACTCCAGTTTGAGAAAATGCAATATATCATCCTCCTAGTCGATCCAAAGAATGTGCTACTGTCACCATTGCGTATTAAACTACGGCAAATTAAACAATTTGTAAAAGCCATCTCTAAGGAAAGCGAGTGTTTAAAATATTTGTCGGTAAAGTTACCATCCATGGACCATGAAAAAAAAATACAACTCGGATTTTCGTAGAACCTCAACTTCGGTTACTAATGATGGACCGGTAATTTGAAAACAAACTGAACGAGTGTCAGAATCAAGCCTGAAATGACTTCATGAATGTTACCTTCAATTGTTTAGGAAACGTGAAACAATGGTCGTTGAGCAGGACATCAGAATTATAAAATCAAAGCAAAAAAAAAAATTACTGACGTAAATATTGCAACAGTGTAGGCCATAAAATACAAGTCGAATTCATTTTTTGCTTATTCCTTTTTACGCACACGGTTAAAATCCCTTCCAAATCAGATTATTTAGGCGCATACGGCCTACTGGTGCTTGTATTATGTGGAGAAATGGAAATGATTTAATCTACAACAGATATGCGTACTATGATATAAAAAATGTATTCAAGTTGATTTGAAACCGCAGCTGGCTTTTTCCGTATCGGATTTCATGACATATTGTAAGTCTATGTTAAATTCATATTCACTCTTTCTCTTGTTACATTTTTGTCCGTTACAATCAACCGTTTACTACTTTTGTCTAACACAAAATACGCAGATTTATTATTTTCGAAATTTATAATCTATATACAGTGGTTTTCTGTCATCCTCAAGAAATCGCCTTCTCCAATTGTAGTAGTCTTGAACATCACCATCATACTTCTTTTCACACCGTCCGTCCAACCACCTTCAGGTTTTCCCTTCTTTTCTTTTATCTATTTTCCACTCCAAGATCTTCTTAGGGATTCTATCATATGTTATACTCTTGAGATTTCCCCACCATCTTAATCATCTCTCTTCAATTGTCTGTAATATATTTCTTTCAACTTCCATAATGTTTATTATCTCGACGATTATATTTTCATATCTAAAATGGACTTCCACGATATATACATAATTCACCGCTGTGGTCTCCTGCCTTGTCACACAGCGGGCCCGGGTTTGATTTCTGGTTGGGACAGGCTCCTGGGTGAGGTTTCATTTTTGGGGGTTTTTCCTCACCTGTAAGACAAATGTCAGAAATCTTAGGGCCCAACGGTCCCCGAAAATCATTCGGCCATGATCATCATCATCATCCTTATCATTACCATCATCATCCTTCACCGGTGTGGAAAGCAATGGGAAGTTACCTCACCTGTAATTCCCTAGTAAAGCTGCAAAGCGTTGCATGAAAATGCTATGATTGCAGTGAAAGATATGCCCTCGAGCACAATTACTATATATATATATATTATATATATATATATTGTGATTGAGATAATTCTGCCGAACCCTTATAAATAAACGAGTTAATAAATAAAATGTGCTATAGTGAATGTTAATTAGGAAAATCGCATGTCATGTTTGAAATTACCTGTAGTGCCAAGTTATCGTACAAAGTTGTGGCATAATCGCAAGTTATACACGCGCCTGGAGCAATATAATTTTACGAGCTAGTGCCTACAACCTGCAATCTCAGTGATGTCTTGGGGAAAATGACCAGCAGCTTGTACCTCAATAAGCTATTAATGTTATTACATCTACAAATAAGATATAAGCAGCCCGCTTTCAGTTTACTGACAATCTGTAAAATAACAGATGCACACAGTGAAGTTGTCTTCTATAAATTGTTATATTTTTATTTCTATTCTTTCTCCTAATATGAGTAACTTTGAATATTTGTAACATAGTACTTTTTTCAATTTTGTACACGCATAAAATTTGTTTCTGAAAATGACTTATATTTTATAATATTATATCTCTTTTTTTTTCAAATGCCCCAGGTTTGTCTTTCGACATTCCTGGTCACTCTCCTGGCATGGCGTACTTGTAACCCACTTCTGAGGTTGGAGCCCCTGGAAGGCGAGGTTATGTTTCTCCGATGATATGATGGGTGATGATTATGATAATGGTGCGCCAGGAGAGTCCCTAATCCTAAGCTTAACCTAAGATGAATATGAATGATGATGATTGCGATGGCCATATGATTTCGGGGACCGTTTGGGCCTATACGTTAGTTGAGACCCATAGACGGTGGATAATCAACTAAAAATTTTAATTCCAGTAGGTACAGCAATAATTATACTAGCTGATGTAAAATATGCTCGAGTATCTACACCTATTCCTACTGTAAACATGTGATGTGCTCATACAACAAATCCCGCATTTGTCTTACAGGTGAGGAAAAGCCCCGATAAAAACCTCACCCAGAAAAACTGTCCCGACCGGGGATCGAACCCGGGCCCGCTGCGTGACAAGGCAGCACGCTACCCCGAGACCACAGCGGTGGACATATTATATCTCTTTGCAATAATAAATTCTTCCTCTTTGCAAGAAGATCAATACAGGCGGAAGATGTCCAAAATATGTACCAACATGTATCGAGGGAAAAAAATAATTGTATAACATAATTAGGTTATACCGAGCACCACTTGCGGTTTAAAGACCTTCTTCATAGAAGACTTGCGTATGATGCTCCCAATCACAGACAGCCTAAATAAACTTCTGATTACGAGTATTTGAGAATAAAGTTCTCAGGAAAAATTTTGGACCAAAGAGAGATGAACAGACAGGTGAACGGAGAAGACTACTTAACAGTTAACTACGAGTACATGGTCTTTAGAGGAAGCCAGATATAATAAGATCAGTTAAGTCTCTTAGACTGCGATGGTCAGGGCATGTGGCACGAATGGGAAATGAAAGACGTGCGTGGAAGCTTCTTGTGGGAAAACCAGAGGGAAAACGCCTAGTTAGTAGACCAAGAATGATGTGGGAGAATAACATTAATTATGATTTGAGGGAAGTAGATTATACAGGGAATGTTTGGAAAGCATTAAACGCAAGATAGGGATGTATGGAGAGCTTATGCCAGCGCAGCTATGAACTTACGGGCTCGATAGTGCCAGTGAGTTAGTTAGTTATTTGAAAGAGAGAAGAAGAGGAAGGAGATCATCATCAAAAATCACGGACTAAGCCCATGTGGCTTGTTCCGTTTTCATAGATTCTCATTCAGAAAGTTGAATCCATCTCTTTTTTCGGTCTACCAATATTCCTGTCTTCTCTTGGTTTGTAATTAAGTATAGTTATATGACTGGCTTTTATACGAGAGAAGCCATGACAAACAGATCCTGGACCAACACAAATCAGGAACTTCGACACCTGGTGAACTCAATAGCACTGCATGGATACCACCACAATATATGCAAGATCAAGTGTTTCCACGATCCCGTGAACAACTGTGCGAGCAACCATGTGACCGTTATCACGTAACAACCTGAAAAAAAACGAGTGAAATCCATGGCAGAATTCTGTAAATGATAAAAAATGTAAACCAAGTAACAACAGGATACGATGACAACAAAACATGTGACTTATAAATATATCTTATACACAACTTGTGCGCATTTATTCTATTTTTATATAATTCGGTTATACTTACTTACTTACTCACTAGCACTATCGAATCCGTAGGTTCATGGCCGCGCGGACATAAGGTCTCCATATATCCCTATCCTGAGCTAATGCTTTCTAATCATTCTCTGTATAATCTACTTCCCTCAAATCATAGTTAATGTTATACTCCCACCTCATTCTTGGTCTACCAACTGGGCGTTTTCCTTCTGGCTTTCCTACAAGAAGCCTCCATGGAAGTCTTTCACTCCCCATACGTGCAACATGTCCTGCTCATCGCAGTCTACGAGACTTAACAGTTCTTATTATATCTGGCTTCCTATAAAAACCATGTAGTTCTTTGTTATGTAGTCTTCTCCATTAACCTGTATGTTCATCTCTCTTTGGTCCAAAATTTTTCCTAAGTACTTTATTCTCAAATACCTGTAATCTCCTTTCCTCCCTTAAACTAAGAGTCCATGTTTCGCACCCATATAATATAACTGGTAGAATAGGGAAATTATAGAGCTTAATTAATGGTAAGGTTGTTAAATTATTAATGGGAATTAAATTTAATGTTTCTTTTTAGTTTTATATATTTTCAGTTTGTTTTTTGAAAGGATGTGGGATATCAAGAGTCTCTGCAATGCATAATAGCACGCATTTCCAGATTTGAGCCTATGTTTAATTTCTCTGTGCATCTCATTCCTATTTCTGATTATTGTTCCTAGGTATTTGAATCCAGCCACATCCTCAAAATTTCCCTCATTTGTCATTAGCTTTCCATTTCCATTATATAATGAATTTCTATGTGTGACCATATATTTAGTTTTATTGATATTTACTTCCAGTCCTAATTTCTTAGTGTTACTCAATAGTGTGTGTGTGTTGTATTTTAGTATCTCCTCGCTATCGGCCAATAATACTACATCATCAGCATAAACTAACAGCTTATTAATACCATTGAGTTGTAAGCCTTTCTCATTCTCTAAAGATTTAATGGCATACTCTAGTAACAAAATTAAATAGTAGAGGAGATAGTGCATCTCCTTGCTTCAACCCATTCTGGATTTCAAAAGTGTCCGAAAATTGTTTGCCTACACGCACCCTACTCTTTGTGCCATTTAGACACATTCGTATAAGTCTAATTAACTTTTTAGGAATTCCGAACTCCAGCAGAATACTATATAACCTCTCCCTCTTAATTGAATCATATGCTTTTTTGAAGTCTACATATAGTTGATGTACAGTACCATTATATTCCCATTTATTTTCTAAAATATGTCTTATATTAAAAATCTGATCTGTTGTAGACCTGTTTCTTCTAAATGCACATTGATGATCTCCTAGAATGTCATCAATATAGGGACTAAGTCCGCTTACTAATATATTAGTTAGAATTTTATACGAAGTTGCAAGTAATGAGATGCCCCTGTAGTTGTTGCAATCAGTTTTATCTCCTTTCTTATAAATTGGTACAATAATTGATTCCTTCCATTCATCTGGAAGAGTTTCTTTTTCCCAAATCATACTAAGAAACCAGCGTATCTTGTCCATCAATTTTTCTCCCCCTGATTTTATCAGTTCTGCTGGGATCTCATCTGAACCTGATACTTTATACATCTTCAATTTTTCAATCGCCATTTCAACCTCTAATGCATTTGGTTCTACGACTAGCATTTCTGCTGTCTGTAAATTATCCTCCTCAATGTCCTGTTCTGTATGTACATTTAATAGCTGTTTAAAGTAACTTTTCCATCTATTTAATATACTCCTGGAATCTGCAATCATATCCCCATTTTCATTCCGAATTATGTTTGTTCTAGCCTGAAACCCTTTCTTCTCTATCCTGATTCCCTGATATAATTCTCTAATGTTCCTATTTTTGGCATTCATTTCAAGATCATTAATCTTCTCTCTCAAATATTCCCTCTTTTTACTCTTTAGTAACTTGGTGGTTTCCCATCTAATACTACCCATTTGCTCTAAATTTTCCTCATTTGGCTCGTGTAACCATTTCATTTTTGCTAGCTTTATTTTCTTTACAATGCCGGCACATTCATCATCAAACCATTTCTTGTTTTGCCTCTTTTTTAAGCAACCAATGCTTTCTGATGCTGACAATTTAATAGTATCTCTTATAGCCTCCCATTCTTTATTTATATCAGTTTCTTCTTCGTTTGCCACATTGTCATCTGAAGATTCCAGTACTTCAAATCTATTAGCAATTTTGATTTGGTATTCTTGCCGCATTTCATCATTTTTCAAGTTTTTTAATTCAAATTTTTCAGAATCATCTTTAGCGTTTGTTCCTCTCATAAGCGATAGTCGTTGTCTGACTTTCACTCTGACCAGATGATGATCCGAATCGCAGTCTGTCCCTTTAACTGATCTAATATCGATGATGCTACTCTGCCAACGTTTATCCACTAATTCATGATCTATCTGGTTCCGAGTTTCTCCATCTGGGGACGTCCAGGTGTATTTATGAATATTCCTATGCTGAAATGTTGTGCTCTTAACAATGAGATTCTTCGATGTGGCAAATGTGACTAATCTAACCCCGTTGTCGTTACTATCTTCAGGAAGACTGAATTTGCCTATTGTTGGTTTGAATATATTTTCCCGCCCCACTTTTGCATTAAAATCTCCTAAGACAATTTTCATATTATATCGTGGAAGGCTATCAAATAAGCATTATAATTCTTCATAGAACTCGTCCTTGATCT
Source organism: Diploptera punctata (assembly GCA_030220185.1). NCBI lineage: Eukaryota > Metazoa > Arthropoda > Insecta > Blattodea > Blaberidae > Diploptera > Diploptera punctata. The sequence goes on along the minus strand of JASPKZ010001211.1, from coordinate 99,547 downwards.
TGTCATCTTTATCTTCTGTGGGAGCATGTACTTTTACAATTATAAAATCATGTCGTTTACCCTTTAGAATTATGTATGATATCCTCTCACTAACAAACTTAATATCTCAGATAGCGGATAGGATTCTCCTTCTGACTAAAAAACCCGTTCCAAATGCAGGTCTTTCAGCACCCCCGTAGTATAACCCAAATCTTCCTGATTCCTGACTACCTTCTCCTGGCCATCTAACTTCCTGTATAGCGACTATATCCAAGGGCGATTTATCTAATTCCCGCGTTAATATCTCTAGTGCCCCGCTATTGTATAAAGTCCTAACATTCCATATTCGTAGGAACATGTATTTGGCATTAGTTCCCTGAAGTTGTTCCCGCACGGAGATCCGTATGGGGGACTATTTTACCTCCGGAAAATTTTACCCCAGTTGAACCCATATCCGCATTTCTTGACGGTTGTCTTTTTACGGCGAAAGATCGTCACTCTTTCGACCAAGGTACTTTTTTCGTCAGGCTTATCACCTTCGACCAGTCCGGCATGGGTAACCCTATCGGCAGCAATGCTACCGCCGGCATAGCTCTCAGGATCATTTAAGCACGCAAGCCACTCCACCACGACAAGGTAAAGATACCATGGAGGGATATAATTCGGTTATATTACGATAAAATATTAACGTAACCAGCAGATCATAACACAAGTTGTATGAACATTAGACTTCTCACAAATACAGGTCAGTCTAGTTTGACTGATTTAACTTCATTTAGACGAGTTTAATGATACTGACACCAAACCTATTTTTTTAAATTCCGTTTCATTAACTTAATTGAACCTCTTATCTTACAGGTATTTTTGTACGCCACACGAAACCATGGCCTTTTGGTGACACGACCTGTCGGGAGAGAGATTTTAAACTCTGGATCACACACGTAGAGCCTACTTTTTTCATCATACAAGTACATGAAGGGACTCCCCGAGTGAGTGATCACCTCAGTGTCGGGGCTTTCTCCAAGGCAACACACAATTAAGACGAAACACATCATGCACACACATTCATTCTAAACACGGTGAATATGATAATGATTATGTTTACCAGATGATGTACGAGGATAGTTCAGGCCTTAAAGTTTCCTGATATATTTTTTAGTTGAGGAAAAAACCGAAAAGAAACATCACCTAGGAAACTTGTCCCGACAGGGGGTCCAACCCGGGCCCACTGCATACGAGGCAGCGACGGTACCCCGAGACCACAGCTGGACACTAAATTATTATATGGATAAGTATCACACAAGTTCTTAAAAATGTATTATCTTATAAGTTTTTTTCCAACCTTTTAAATGTATTAAATAGGCCTAAATAAATAATAAATAAATGTTTAACCTATTATTAAATAAATGCATGTCTTGATGAAATTTAATACTAGTTCTAGTTCTGGGGAAGGGACAGAAAGTTTTAATAATGAGAACCCTTGTTCTTTATTAAAGTTCTATAATTACCTTCCAATCCTCTTAAGATGTTGTGTAAAGTATTATACATAATGGTTTTATTTTTTATTTGTTCAGTGATTATTTTACATATAGCGGTATGAACAAAGAAGAGATATTATATTACAATCTGGTAACACCCAAAATGTATTCTATATTCCAAAATACAATAAGTGTGTGAAAGATTGCTTAACATTCTTCATCATTTAACTGAACATTGGGATCATTTTTCCGCCAAGAGTGTATGAAGAAGAATCCGATCGATAAAATGTGAACTAAACTTGATTTCGTCATACTTGGTTTGGTAGACTATTTTAATAAAACTGTCAACGAATAAAAGCCGTATAAAGTAATAATTCCATTTTTGCTTAAAAATTAAACCTAATAAAATTAGAATTATTTGAATTTTTAATTAGGGTCGTTCGGCATTCTTTCCTCTCATACAGCAATACAGTAATAGAAAAATATATAATTAATTGGACGTGAAGTACATTAAAAAAATATTTTCCTCATATAGCTAAAAGGTAAAGCAATCCCACTACAGGTCTTAGGAGGCCTTGGGGTAGTAGGATATTAAGGCTCCCATTTTTGTAGACAATCGGCACTTATTGTCGGCCGAGTTATCAGGCCAGCGTGTTAGCCGCTTTACTCCCAGAACAAGCGTCTGGTACTCATTTCAGTTAGAGGCTAAATCTACCCCAGGTCCATGGTGCCGTTAGAAGGTTTGGGTCAGTTTCAAAATCTTGACTCCACCGGGACTCGGACCCTCGACCTTCCGGCTTGAAGCGTATTTCCTTAACCAACAACGCTACGACGTGTTCCATAATCACAAGGAAACTATTGAAAAATTTAAATAAGTAGGCCTACAATATGTTAAGATAAATTAGGCTAGGATATATAACATACATACAGTAATTTCAACAGTTAAAAAACTGCATAATTAAAGGGAACAGTAGTTTATATAAGAATAAATTACGAAGTTAACACAAATAATAACACGTTAAATCTAATTAAAGAAACACATAAGTGCTAAGTTAACATTTATTATTTCACATAGCCTACTGTTAAAATATCTTGGTAGTTTGTATTAAGGAAGGGAAAAATCTAAGATCGAAAATCATTTGAATGAGTAATTTTTAATCAAGATAAGATGAAGAAAGGACTCGGAGATAAATATATTTTGTAGAATCACTAGAAGATACACTTGTAGAAAATAATTTATAGTACTTGTCACATCAATTAAATCAATTATGCTAAGAATATATTTTTAAAACATCAAAAGAAAAACAAAAATAATGACTTTTGGGGAAATGAACATATAAGATCAAAAATCATAGTAGAAAACAAATCTCAGGAACAAGTAACAAATTTTAATTATTTGGGTTGTAATTTTACTATCGACACAAAAAAAAACTGAAAGAGACATACATTTGAAACTGTCGAAATTTCAAATGATATGGGGAACTATATGTAAAACATTAAAAAACAAAACAAAAAGGATACTAGATTGAAGTTTTATAAAATATTGGCAGTTCCTGCATTACTTTATGGGAGTGAAATTTTGGATAATAACCAAAAATTACAAAGTACAATACAAAGCATAGTAATAAACTTCCATTGAAGAACAAAAGGCTGCACAATATTGGATCGGATAAAGAATGAATATATAACAACAGAGTTAAATATGTATCCACTGATTGATAAAATCAATGAATATAGAGATAAATGGTTTAGACATGTAGAAAAAATGAATGTAACAAGATTGTCAAAAGCAGCATTTAACTACAACCAAGAGGTTCAAGGAATGTAGGAAAGCCAGTGAAAAGATGGACAGTAAAACTGTGAAGCGAACAGGGAATTTGCCTAGCCCGTGAAGTGAAGAAGAAGAAGAAGGTACACTAGTTAAGTGATCCACTGCTGTGGTGTCGGGTTAACGTCGTTTATGCGTATGGAACAGACCCGATTTTATTTCCAGATGACAAGTTTCTTGCATGAGATTTTATCCAATTTTTTTCTCACATATAAGACAAATGTCGCTGAAACTATGTTCCAAACGGTTCCCGAACATCATTTAGCTATTATATTATTCATATTGTATACGCCTACAATATTATCTAATTAATGGGTGAGTACTGTATCTTCTGTTAATTGTTCATGCTGTCACAAAGGTGTTCCTGACACTGAGCTGATCACTCATCCAGGGAAGTCGCCCATGCCCTTGTGCTGTCAAAAGTATATATGATAGGGTCTATATGACCCGGGGGCACGCCGTAGCGTAGTGGTTAAGGCACTGCGCTACAAGCCGGAAGGTCGAGGGTTCGAGTCCCGGTGGGTCAGGATTTTTAAACTGACCCAAACCTTCTGGCGGCACTATGACCCTGGGGTCGACTCAGCCTCTAACTGAAATGAGTACCAGACGCTTGTTCTGGGGTAAAGGCGGCCGTCACGCAGGGCTGACAACCCGGCTGACATCAAGTGCCGATTGTCAAGAAAAAGTGGGAGCCTTAACCTCCTACTGCCCCAAAGGCCTCCTGAGGCCTGTAGTGGGATCACTTTACCTTTGTCTATATGACCCAATTTACAAATCCTCTTACGACAGGACCTGTCCCTGTAAGGCCCAGCAGAGTGAGATATAGTAGTTAATGTGAGTACATGATCATTTAAACGGTAAGTAGACTAATATTAACATACTTGAATAAAGACAACAACTCTATGGAAATATAAATAGGTAACAATCTAAAGAATGATAAATTTTCCATGCAAATTTATTTTTATCCATGTTAGCTTGTTCTTCTATGATATTAAGAGAAATCCATAGCACTTTGTTCGTATGGAGATATAGGTGTGGACTAAAGTTTGCCAGTTTTCTCCATTTCTTGCTTTATATATACCGTGGAACAGGAATGGAAATCGCTTATCGGGAATGTCAGATTTCAATCGTACTGCTTTACGAGGACTGCTTTAGTCTCTGCCATTCAAGAGTGAGAACCACGGATTCACAAAGGAAACACATCCAATATGCAGTAAGAATTCCACACGTAATGTGATGCATTCCGTATAAAATATCCTTAACAAAACATTTAAATTTATTTTCACATAAAAATATTATATTTCAAATAATACTTAAACAAAGATTTTTTATATAGTGACGTATCAATTGTTTTTACCATTCTCAAACCTCTTTTAGTTTTCTTTAATATTAAAACAATATAATATTTACAAATATTACAAAATTATATTTAAAAAAGTATTTATTAAATTTATAAATTGTTGTATCGGTCTCCGAGGTTTGTGGATAAAATTCGTGACTCTGGTCGCGAGGGTAGCAGGTCCAAAGTAAATTGATTTTTTAGGATTTTAAAAATCGAAGGGAGGGATTTAAGCCGAGATTGCGGAGTCTGAAGTTTATTCATCTTCATCATCATCATCATCATCACTCCAGGGATTAGGCAATTGCCCGTTCCGACTTCATAATGCATCAGCCCAACGTCTTCTAGGTCTTCCAACATCACGTCTTCCTATTGCTTGACAATTTCTTGCTAACAATGGATATCTCTCCTTACCTATAAAGGCTGTACTTTCAATTCTTCTCTTATATCCTCATTTCTTATTCTATCAAGTCTTGCACATCCTTTAACTTGTCTTAGGAACCTCATCTCCGCCGTCTGTATTCTATCCTTCTGTTTTTTCATGGTGCCCAAGTCTGAAGTTTATTGGCGCCGTAAATAAAACTCAAGCCTAAATTAGATCTTCTGTATAAAATTTAATCGGCCTTTCCCATCAAGCAATACCTTAGTCATCAACTAGGTATTGAACTCATCACTTGCTGACATATGTAGGAAAATAAGCTTGATTAAATTAACTTGGTTAATAATTCCCGGAAGGGAGCACCCTTGCCCCATAACAATACTGTGAATTGTCAACACTGATTACTTTTCTTAAGTAATGTGACGAGTAATTTCCAAATAATCGATAAATTCACGAGTCACGAAGTGACGATTAAATTTATCTAGAGGATTTGGAAATCAAGAGTGGCATTTGTTAGGACTATTTAACGAATAAAATTAAGCTGTTTACTCAAAAATCATTATTTAAATATAGTTACCGGTAATTTAAAATATGTATACATTTAATCAAACGGCGATGTTTAAAAACAAATGACAAATGTGTGATTTATGTTTCGTTTGTTCATCCATGCAACTTGATCATATATATATATTTTTTTTTTTCCAAATAGGATCGCAATATTGTAAGATTACACTCTAGCGGAGAAAAAATGAAACACACAAAACTGTATATTATAACCTACATTATAGGTTATTAATTAATTTATTTAGGAAACAATTCAGTAAAATAATTATTTAAAAACATAATTATTGAACACATAGTTATGAAATGTGTAGTTCGAAGGAATATATTATTCATCATTTGCTATATCCAATGTATTTGTTGGAGAGTCAATTCATTGCAAAGTATTGCTCTGACCTGTTCGGAATATTAAAAAGGAGGAGCTCCCTTTATTGTGGTAAAGAGAATTCGATAAAAAGCCAGGTGAAGCACGACTGTCATTGATTGTGATACAAAATCCATTGAAACGTAATTGGTCTTTGACTCCCATTTGGAACACGAGTTAAATAGTCGCCATAAATATAAATAACTTATGATGGGGTACATGACATAGTAGTGTAAGCCAGTTTTCTTCATTAAAAAAAGTATTTTGTTAGTCAGTATACAAAGAATAAAGTTAGCTTAATATTGATAATCATGGATATATTTATATTTTCTTCTTTACAACCGTACTTATTTTGTAAAAGAAAACTGATATACATCCTATGCCATATACCCCTTTATATAAAATTATTAAGAGATAAAAAAATGCATTCATCCTTTTACAATCATAATCAGTCTCTGTTACGTCAGCAACATGGATACAGGTCTCATTGTGTTATAGCTACTATTTAATGTTAACTTTATGTAGGCCTAATGAGTAGTTCAACATGTAATTGAATATATTATTTTTGGTCTGGACATCTTACCTCAATATTAATGTTGATTTGTTCTTGGACATGTTTCAAAACAATTCTGTTTTATCGTCAGCTTTCCCAGACTGGTTTTATTTATGTTGCATTATGTTGCACCACCTGGATGTCGATGTCAGCTCCATCCTGTAGTTGGCCAACCACAGGATGGAGCTGACATCGACATCCAGGTGGTGCAACATAATGCAACACAAATAAAACCAGTCTGGGAAAGCTGATGATAAAACAGAATTGTTTTGAAACATGTCCTAGAACAAATCAACATTAATATTGAGGTAAGATGTCCAGACCAAAAATAATATAATTAAAATAACCTCAAAATGTAACTTCCTAAAATTAAATATTACGTAATTGAATAGTTACCCCGAAAACATATCTGAACCATAAACTGCTTCTCACGACTTGACTAACTTTTTCCGCCGTTGTTTTACGTACAGATCACTATTCGCTTGAATGCCAACTTTTAAAAATAAATAAAACAGGTATGGCAGAGAGCACGGATAGTTTTACATGCACCATTCTGTGATATTCTCCGGATATACATTTAATCTACTGAATACTCAATTTTCGAATTTTTGTGGATTAGATCTCTTTTCGGGGCAACTATTCAATTTTTCATTTCACTTGACTTATTACTACTCTATTATTTGTAGCTAGTATCATATCTCTTAAGTCAGTCTGAACTTTTAAAGATCTCGTTAAGCAAATGATTTAACATAATAAGCTGACTGGGACAGTACGTTTGAGAATCATATTCATGAGATGTAGTGTTTAAATGTTGTACTTTCGCATTAAATTAAAACAATTTATGAAAAACAGGGTGTCCACAAAGTCTTGTTACCAGAACAATGTAACACAGCTCGTAAACTATTTAAGATTAGAGACATGCGGTTTTTTGCAACGTATTCTACATTTTTCAAAGTTTTGTTTAAATGTTTTGTTGCAAATTGTGATTTAAACAACAATGACGACACCATAGCATAAGGCCCAATGTGTATGGTGGTATGCTGAGTCTAGCAAATCACCAGTAATTGTTCAGCGAAATTTCCGCCGGCAATATGGAAGAGATCATCCATCCAAATCATCCATAATTAGGTGGGCCGAGAAATTTCTAGCGACTGGCAGTGTAATGGACTTGCCACAGAGTGGACGACCAGATGTGAGCCAAGAAACTATCGACAATGTTAAATTTGTATTACATCTCAGACCTAAAAAAAAAGTTAGTCGTGCTTAAAGGGAACTGCATGTACCAAAATTAACCATTCATAAAGTCCTCCACAAGCGGCTACATCTTCAGGCCTATGAAGTGCAAATTATGCAAGCGTTGCTGCCAACTGAATTCCCTCGGCGTGCTGATTTTTTTTTATTCCATGCTGAATGCAGTCGATGAAGACAATGCGTACCTTTAGATGATGATGTTCTCGGATGAAGCTACTTTCTTTTTTGTCTGGACACGTTCGGATATGACGGTACCGGTGATTTACCAGACTCAGCAAACCACCATACACATTGGGCCTTTTCCTATGGTGTCGTCATTGTCGTTTAAATCACAAAACTGAGAGATGTAGAATCCTTGCAAAAAAAAACCGCAAGTCTCTATCTCAAATAGTTTACGAGCTAAGTTACATTGTTTTGGTAGCAGGACTTTGTGGACACCTGCACATAACAAACACGTAAACATACGACGTACCGCTAACCTCTTATTAAAAAAAATGCACAAAAATTAAACATTATAAAGCGACATTTTTTTTAAATCCGTAAGCTTTTAGAATGAAATAATGACCCACTATGATGCACGAAATTTTGCATACATTTTCAGAGTTCGGACAGCAAATCATTCCATGAACTGTATATAGCATTCGTATTTCAGTTAGGCCTATTAGTGGATTATTAATAATTCAATTGAATTAGCTCTAATTATTGTAAATTTAAGGGAATATTGCGACAAATAAATGAACGAATAAACATATACACATTAAACATATTAAACGCAAAAAAGTTCTTAGAGACGTACTCACCCCATAAATGAATGTTTATAACTAAAACGTTTATTACATTATTAATATTTCTAGGTACTGAAAATTCAGCATATAATGGCTATTTTATCTATAAAACAACGAAGATATTTTTAAAATATCAAACTAACTTTATTGGAAGATAAATTTAAAATATTTCACTATTAGGTAAGTACATATGTTTGACATTTGACTTTATATTAATGTCTGATTACTTTGTTTAAAATATATGTACATGAAATATTAAAGAATTGGAGGAGAAAATGTTCAAGCATGGGAATTCCTATTTCAAACAACACAACTTTATACAACTTACATTTTGCAGATGATAATAGCGCAAGATTATGAAGATTTAGAATATATGACTAGAAAATTAATAGAAGAATATGAAAAATGGGGATTAAATTTGAACATGAAAAAATCAAAATATTTATCAATTGGTGTACCAGAACAAAATTTAATTTTGGAGTCTGGAGAAACAATAAAATCCTGTAGTGAGATCACATATTTAGGAATTAAAATAAATAAAAATGGGAGTTATGAAGATGAAATAAGAAATAGAAATAATAAAGGAAAATTTGCTATTGCTTGCCTCAATGGAATATTGTGGGATAAAAATATAAGTAATCAAAATAAATTGAATATATATCATACAATTGTTAAAAGCATCATTACTTATGGAGCAGAACTTTGGTCATTAACAACAAAAACAAATAAGTATCTTTCGGCAACGGAAATGGATTTTGTACGAAGGGCAGCAAGAATATGAAGAAGATAAAAAATTAGGAACTCAGTTATAAGGAAGAAAATGAAGATTGAATACACTATTTTAGATTATATTAAAACTCGGCAATTAAGATGGTACGGACATGTCCAGCGAATGGAAGAGGATCGACTACCAAAATCTATTTTGGGATGGAAACCTGAGGGAAGACGAGGCAGAGGAAGACCTAAAACCTCCTGGAGTCAGGGAATATGTTTATACATGAAGGAGAAACATCTACAACCAGGAGATTGGATGGACCGACAAAATTGGCTGTTAGGAATCGGACGATGTCAAAGATATTAATCAATCGATGATCTATCTATTAATTTGTACATAATAAGCAGTAATTAACATAAGTAATGCCACGAGTGATTTCCAAATTATTGGAAATCAAGTGTGGCATTTGTTAGGACTATTTAACGAATAAATTTAAGCTGTTTACTCACAAATCACTATTTAAATATAGTTATTTTAATATATTTATATATTTAATGTAAACGGCGATGTTTTAAAACAAATGAGAAATGTTTGTTATGCTTCATCTGTTCATCACTGCAACCAGATCATATGATTTATTGCCAAAGGATCGCAATATTATAAGAATGCATCCTAGAGGAGCAAAAATGAAACACATAAAACTGTTTATAACCAACATTATAGGTTATTAATTAATTTCTGATGTCCTACGATATAAATTATTTTTGTCTGGAACGTAAATTCCTGGGAAATAATACGTTTAAGGAAGTGCAAACAGTGGTTTCTTTTTATTGTGGTGCAATTAATTACTACGAATGTGTTTCTATTATTCCCGCAAGCAGTATCTGTTTGCATTCGTGCACTATATATATACAATCTGGTAGCCGTATTTCTTAGAGATCAGTCATTAAAAAATAATGCTCTGGCCTATTCAGAATGTTAAAAAGGAGGAGCTTCCTTTAATATGATATACTTATTTGATAAATTCCAGGTAAAACACGACTGTGATTGGTTGTAAATCAAAATTCATTGAAACGCTATTGGTCATTGACTCCTATTTGGGACACGAGTCATTCAAAATAACATGAAGCGAGAAAATCGCTTCATGTTCACTTCTGATGCTAACCGATCTTCATTATTCAAATTAATAATTCAAGTTTATTGTCATACTTTAATATATATATATATATATATATATATATACTGTAACTATATTGTGCGAGAGGTCTAGAAGGCCTACCCTACAGCCGCTACTTATTACGCCTACCCAAATTCCTCACGATGTTGGATGGACATCGATCCCATATTGATCGAATTTCCAAATATATATTTCGTACATCAAATTCTATACTATGCAACATCAAGTCTGTATACGTATAAATTATTTTCTTTTAACTCCAAACCACAATCATATGAATTGTTTCTCTCACGTTGACTTAGGTCGAATAACAAATGTCAAATCAGCAAATGTATAATCTGAGAAACTGTAGATACTTCAACTCCATTGTCATTAGTCCCTAATATGATTTTATATCATTAAGAAAAATACATATTTAACACCGCTCAGTCAAAATTTTACATTGCCAAAATAAATATATCATATATTATTGGGAAATATTATAAAGTTAATCTTCATAAGTAGAAATTCTTACCATAGTTGACATTTCAAATTTTACAATTATATGTTAGTGTAAATTCCATCATTAGTAACAAATGCTTAAAGGAAAATTATCAGACAGCAATTTCCCAGGTTAACTGTACGTATTATTTCGAGAATACAGATGTTAATAATTTATGCAAGAGAATTGCTATGTGCAACAGATTCATGTTTCCTGTATTGCTTAGTGCTAATAGACTAACTGGTAGGTATAAACAGAAATGATTAAATCTCAACACGTGACAAGCACGCATAACCACTTATTCATAACACAGGAAGAGCAAATTACTCAGTGAATCAGTACACATACTTTGAATTCCCACACATGTGCTCTAAGCAAAACCTTCCATAAAACAAACAATTGTGTATTTCTCTCACAAATATTTTGTTAAGTCCGTATTTTCCCATTGATATATTTTTATTTTATTCTCGCCCATGTAATCCCAGTCTGTACTGTATTAATTAAAAATTTGATCTTCTCAACAATATTCAACTTACTTTATGTAATTTCACTTCTTCTTCTTCTTCTTCTTTAGCCCGCGATGTGTTTTAGCCTGTTTTGCAATATTCCTCCAATCTACCCACATCATTGTTAACCTTCTCCATACCTTTAGTTTCATAATCCTCAAATCGTCATCCACATCATCAATACGTTTCATTCTAGGTCTTCCAGTCGGTCTTCTTCCTTCACATTTCGACAGCAAGACTCTCTCAGGAATTCTCTCTATCTCTAATACCATTAAGTGTCCAATAAAGGTAATTCGTTGACTCTTCACAAATCGTATTATATATGTTCCTTTAATTATTTGATCGAGTTCGTGGTGCATTAAAATTCTCCGTGTGTCCTCATATATTTCTATATTCTCAAAACGTTTCCTCAAAATCTCATGCTAAATGTTCCAAGTAATGACTCATATTTGACCGTCATTGATCTGGTCTCTCATCCGTAAGCAATTCTTGGTTTTGTAACAGAATAATAAAACTTCAATTTTCAATGTTTATTCAATATTTTAGATTTTATTGTAATATTATAAATATAACTGCATGTAATTTCATTTTTATGTCTGTTTTTAAGACTACGTTCACTTTCGAAAGTAATCACAGTTAAATATTTTACTTTTTTATTTAAGGAAAGAGTATACACGATATAACAAACATCCATTTTTATACAATCCTTGAGGGTAAATTAAACTTATAATTTACGGTTAGTCTGGTCTTTTGATGTTAATTTTTGGACCATTGTCGAATGGTTGTTCTTACTTGGACTATATATATATATATATATATATATATATATATATATATATATATGATATGAAAAGAAAAATGAATGCTTGAGTCGGGATTCGAACTCGAGTCTCTAAAGTCTGTACCTTTAGCGCTCTAACCAACTGAGCTACTCAAGAATTCCAATACAAGCATACAATTTTCTTATACATGTAGTATTCTCAATTCACACAAGAGGTAGCTGAAATTGTTCCAACTGCCATCTCGCGGCTAACGTAACAGTTAAGCAAATTTTTAAAGAGAATATTTACTTTATAGCAGTAACGCTTTTATATATAGATATTATAAATATATTTTTGACATTTGGCAATGAAGGCAAATATGATATGAAAAGAAAAATGAATGCTTGAGTCGGGATTCGAACTCGAGTCTCTAAAGTCTGTACCTTTAGCGCTCTAACCAACTGAGCTACTCAAGAATTCCAATACAAGCATACAATTTTCTTATACATGTAGTATTCTCAATTCACACAAGAGGTAGCTGAAATTGTTCCAACTGCCATCTCGCGGCTAACGTAACAGTTAAGCAAATTTTTAAAGAGAATATTTACTTTATAGCAGTAACGCTTTTATATATAGATATTATAAATATATTTTTGACATTTGGCAATGAAGGCAAATATGATATGAAAAGAAAAATGAATGCTTGAGTCGGGATTCGAACTCGAGTCTCTAAAGTCTGTACCTTTAGCGCTCTAACCAACTGAGCTACTCAAGAATTCCAATACAAGCATACAATTTTCTTATACATGTAGTATTCTCAATTCACACAAGAGGTAGCTGAAATTGTTCCAACTGCCATCTCGCGGCTAACGTAACAGTTAAGCAAATTTTTAAAGAGAATATTTACTTTATAGCAGTAACGCTTTTATATATAGATATTATAAATATATTTTTGACATTTGGCAATGAAGGCAAATATGATATGAAAAGAAAAATGAATGCTTGAGTCGGGATTCGAACTCGAGTCTCTAAAGTCTGTACCTTTAGCGCTCTAACCAACTGGGAGGGCATCCAGGCTTCTCTTTATTTAAATATAATGTGCGTACATTTCAGATTATTACAATTAATCATACAATTATGGTAACGTGCATTTTTTAATTTTTTTTTTGTATTCTTCAGTTGTTGCTGTTCTATCTGTAGTTGTCAGGTGATGTCAGTTTCTCTGGAACTGGTGGGATGAACCTGTAGCAGTAAGATTAGTTATTAGTTTTTAATTTGTTGTGTTAATATATTTTATTAATGTACATTATATGCGAATGTTGTAATTGTAATTGAATAATTGTGTGATGTGTTTCTGTGTGTGTGTGTGTGTGTGTGTGTGTGCGTGCGTGCGTGTGTGCGCCCTATCAGCTTTCACCGGTCAAGTGTTGTCCAGGATCCATTTTGGACGCTTGTGTTTGTTGTTGGCTGTTTCATAGGTTCCCAGCGATGCCACGAGTGGATTATCATGGCCTTCGAATGTATTATAAAATTTAAGAGCCATGCGTTTAATATACTCCTCGATTGTTTCTACACCCGTTTGATCGTGTAATATGTCAACCGGTGTTACACGCGGTAGTTTTGTAATCATATATAATAATTTGTTTTGAAAAACGTGCAGTTTCTTTATGTGAGTTCTAGCGGCGTGTCCCCATATGGGGCTTGCGTACGTGAGTACTGGCCTTAATAGTGCCTTGTAGATTGTTAGCCCTGTGTTTATTCGAATTTTGTTATGGTTATTTAAAATGGGGTATAGCAGCTTCAATGTCCCATACGCTTTGCCTAAGGTATTTTGGATATGTTGTTTAAACAGTAGTTTTTTGTCGAGTGTTACACCTAAATAAATGGCTACGTTTTTCCACTCGATATTGTGTCCATAAAGACTTAATTGTGGGGGCATGTATCGATATTGAGAATACCTTTTTGTATAAAGAACTGCTTGGCATTTATCTATGTTTATTTTTATTCTCCATTTTTCCAACCATGATTCGAGAATATTAAGATTATTTTGAATCTGTCTAGACGCGTGTATTGTTCGGGAGGATTGACTAGTGATTAGAGTGTCATCTGCATACATATATAGATGAGTGTTGATATGTCTATTGTCATGTGGAATATCATTTATGTATATATTGAAAAGTGTAGGTCCTAGAATACTGTGGCACTCCACTATAGACGGGCCGCAGGGCGGATTTTGAGTTATGGAAAGCAACTTCGAATTGCCTATTGTTTATATATTTAGCTATTAAATGAATTATTCCGTCATCTAATCCTGTTTCGACCATTTTCCGTAGTAGGCCGTGATGCCACACTCTGTCGAAGGCTTGTTTTATATCTAAGTATAATCCAATCGTGACACGATTTTCGTTGCACCCTCTAGTGATATGTTCAACAAGTCTCATTAGCTGGGTTACTGTGCTATGTTTTGGACGGAATCCGTTCTGTTCATCCCGAATTACATTTAATTGTTTTAGATTGTGATTAAGGCGCTTACATATAATTTTTTCAGATACCTTACTCATTGTGTTTAATAATGTTATCGGGCGATAATTTCCTGGTTCTCTAGGATTTTTTCCAGGTTTGGGCAATAATATTATACGCCCAGTTTTCCATGTTTTTGGGAAATACTTCATTTCGAACATAGCATTTATTATTTTTGCTAAAAATGCATATCCGATGTTGGGTAATTGTTTCAGCACTATGTTTTGTATGCCATCAGGGCCAGGTGCTTTTCTATCGGGAAGGTGATGTATTAGCCATTTGACTTCTGAGACGTTTGTTTTTCTGATTTGTTTATTGGGTATTCTATTTAGAAATTCTTGGACCATTGTTTCCGTTTCCCTTGTAAATTGCGGGTTATTCGGAGGGTCATGTGGTACAAAGGTTCGCTCCAGATGATTTGCAAATGCTTCCGCTTTTTCCTGATCTGTGACGGCTTTCCCGTTAGGCAAGAGGAGAGGGGGATATGTATCCGCTTTGTGTGTTACTTTTTTAACCATGTTCCATGTTCTCGGCATGTCCTTAGTATCTAGACTGCAGATTACATTTTCCCAGGTGTCTGACGCGAATGTTTGTATAGCAACCTTGATTCTTTGTTGCAGATCATTCATTTCTTGCCTGTATTGCAGGTTATTGTGATGCCTTTGCCATTTTCTTCTTGCATCGTTCCTTTGCCTAATTAGGCGTAGCATATGATCTGGGAGATACGGCTGGTTGGCTCTAATAGATTTTTTTGGAATATTAGTGTTAATAGCCGTATTTATGCTATTTGTTAGGCTATCTACACCCGTGTCAATATCATTAGGCGTGTTTAATGGTCGATCTTGTAATGAATTTTCAATATATATTCTTAATTGGGTCCAGTTTGC
Source organism: Diploptera punctata (assembly GCA_030220185.1). Classification (NCBI taxonomy): domain Eukaryota; kingdom Metazoa; phylum Arthropoda; class Insecta; order Blattodea; family Blaberidae; genus Diploptera; species Diploptera punctata. The sequence goes on along the minus strand of JASPKZ010001211.1, from coordinate 83,983 downwards.
TAATTTGTAATTCGGGATTTGTCTTGTTTGAACTCTCCTCTTAGTGTGAGGCGCACTGGGAGGTGGTCTGATTGGAGGTTATTTTCTACTGTGATATCACAGGGATTGTTAATATTTTTCATTAAAGCGATATCAAGAATACCTGGTCGAAAATGTATCTTATTAGGGTAGTGAGTGGGCTTATCTGGTGCCAGGATTTGAAAGCTCCTATTGGAGTCGTAATAAAATCCCCTGAGTTTGTTGCCGGCCCTATTACTTGTTCTGCAGCCCCAATCAGTATGCTTGGCATTTAAATCGCCAGCTAGTATTATATTGTTATTTGTTCCTATCAGATTTTCTATATAATTTATGTCTATATCTCCTCGAGGATTGTAAGTACACATTAGTGTTATCGTATGGCGGCCAATTTTAAGTCCAATGGCTACACATTCCGTCCTATTTGTGATGGGTAAGTCGACTAGGTTATGATTGACGGTTTTATGTACCAAGATGGTCACACCACCGCCTTGTCTATTGTTTCTATCCAACCTGTATGTTGAATAGTTTCTGTTGTTTAATTTTTCTCTATCCGTGAGGTGAGTTTCCGTTATTAGTGCTATGGGAATTTTATTTTTGTTTAAATAGTGTAGTAGTTCTGCTTTTTTGTTACGGATGCCTTGAGCATTTTATAATAGGATACCGGTCCCCCTACTACCCATGATCAGTAGAAGCTCAATAGGGTGCTGACAAAGCGTGCAGCTACGTGTGGCTATACCCTAAGGGTGGGCTCTCTCCTCAGCGTATCATATGCATCGTCTAGTGCATCAAAGACCGCCGAGATGAGACCATCCTCGTGTACTGAGTGACTCTCATTCCTGTCGTCTGGTACGTTGTTAGCGTCCCGACGATCTGGGAATGGACTATCACTATGTTGGTTATTGATTGGTTCAGTAGGACCTTTACTGTACAGTATCCTGGCTTCCCACATCTTTCGCTGCTCCAGAAATCTGTTCTGCTCCTCTCGCAACTTTTGCCACTCGGCTCTAAGTTGCTGAGTTTGCCTAGAAAGCAGTTCCTGTTATTGCCGCAGTTGATGCTGAAATCGTCGGATTTCCAGCATTTGTGGGTCCTGCGATTGTGTGGGCTGGTATTGTTGCTGCTGGTGTTCTTGAGTATTATTATTGGGTCGAGCTTCAGGTGCTGTAGCACGATCCCGCGGCTCTTGGAGCCTTGTGGGCTGCGGCTGAGCCTGAGTTCTGGGATCTCTTTGAACCGCCAGAGGATACTCACGGTTCTCCGTCTCCCTCATGCCCCTCTCGCCCGTTCTCAGTGCTAGCAACGCCTGTTCTCTTTGTGCTTGAGGAACGTGTTGTGGTGTATTATTGGGTCTGTTCATTCGTCTGTTTTATATTGGCGTTCCTCGTGCGCTTTGTGGCGTGTGTGCAATGTTGTTTTGTGTAGTGTTGTTTCTGCCCCTGTTTCTAATGGAATTCATCACTGCCTTCCTGATTGGGCACTGATTTGAGGTTGCTGTGTGCGCCCCATTACAGTTTGCACAGCGTGGTGCGCAATCCGGAGGCAGTCTGCAGTTTGTGTCTGGGTGTGAATCAGCACAGATCCTGCAGCGTGGCGAGGCCATACATGAATCCCTGGAATGTTGGAATTTTAGGCAATTTTTACATTGCACTACAGGTTCCCTATTCCTGTATGGTTCTACCAGGACTGAGTAATAGCACAGAATTCTTAGGCTATATATTTGCTTATTTGCAGCGTTATCCGGAAGCTCCACTGAAAATAAGGAATAAGGAGCTCCAGTTGGGGATTTCATATTTTTACATTCTGTGATTTCGAAGCCTTTTACTCGAAGTGCTTCCTCGATTATCTCTGGGTGGGTGTTACTTGGTACGCCACGGATTACGACGCTGAGGATCTTGCGTCTCGTTTCGATTATGTGAAAGGGAACCTGAGATTCTCTTAAGTATTTAAGTAGGTTCACATAATCCCTTCTAGTTGATGTTTTAACCTGTGTACCCTGATTAGTCAGTACACAGTGTAGGTCTAGGGGAGAATACCTTGTTGTGAATGTGTCGTTCAGTCTTGCCATGTCCCCTTGGTAGGTATTGTGAATTATGACAGGAGGGATTTGTTGTGTTGGTCTTGTCAGAAATGAGTTTGCGGAGGAAACAGAAGAACCAGTAGAAGAATTTGTGTTTCTTCTTTCCCTCCTTGCTTGTGTATTTGGCGGTATGTTTGCTGCAGGTGGCTGAGTTGTTTGTTTTATTGTTTTGCCATTCCTGCCCACTTGTTGGTAATCTGTTGTGCTGTATGTGTCCCTGACTTCCACGTTTTGTGGAGTGTTAATTGTCTGGGATGATCCAGGTTCACTGTGAGTTACTTCACACGCATTGCCAGTGTTTGAGGGACCCGCCTCAGAGTTCAGTATATTTTGGCTCTCCTGGCTTTTAGCAAGCTCTGCTAGTGTGCGGTATTCTCTTAAGGAATCGTGTGTACTGTTTGTTCTGTGTGTTTCGTTTATGGTCTCTGAGCATACAGAGTCCATGTCTGTTGAGACAGTAGGCATGCTCGTACCAGGAGATCTCTCAACCAAACCTGAGGATGGTCTGTCTCTGACCGGCATACGTGTGGCTTGATGTACTTCAGGCTTATCAGTGAATTGTAGTTGACGACTGATGCCTGGAGGTGATCTTTTCGATGTTTTTTATTTGTTTTGAAATTTAGTTTTTTTTTTTTTGTTTTGCTGTTTTATTAAGAAGAAGGGTAGCTTCTCGTCCGAGTGAGTACCATTTTTAGACATTTAGAGTGTATAACACTGATAAGAATATTTATGTATATATGAATGATGTTCCCTCTACCACAGGCTATAAATCTGTGGAGAAGGGATTTCTTAAGTGCTAATTTATTTATATTATATATTTTGCTTATTTATTTTAATACTAAACTGCCTTAATTAATTATAATACTCCCTTAATTTAGAGTTTGCACTATTATCACTTATCAATTGGCTCGTTGGCCGAAATTTGTTAGTTACCGGGCATCGTTGGACCTCTTGGCCCACGAACGACGGGCTTTGGGGCCATTAGGCCCGGGGTGGGCCTACCTATTTATTAAAACTTAATCTAGGTGGCTATCGTTTTGTCCTTTTATTTAAATTTCACACGCGGTATTATATAATTATAGCCGAGTGAGTTAGAATGTGCTATATATCTGTGTTTCTTATTACTACTTAAAAAGATTTAAATTCCGCGCTCAGTTGCAGATTCAAAATGACCGCGCACTCAGGAGTAGTATCTAGGAAGCGGTGAGAACAACATGGCTGCCGGGAAAGATGGTGGGGGACAGCGAGTTGGAGGGGACAAGATGTCTGCGCTGGACAAAGCAACAGTCACAAATGACGCTTTCTTAATAACTAAACTGCTACTTAACCTAGAGAAAATATAATTATGTTAAAATGATCAGTAAAACTTAATCTCTAACTTATGCTACAACTTATCTGTGTACACAAAGCTTAAACCACTAATTATGCACACTAATTAGAGAGCACATGCTACACACATCTTCCACTACTAGCGGCCACCTAGACTCCAAGACCAGTTCTAACATATGGTTGTGAAAGCCGAACAAAAACTAAAAAAAAAAACAACAAAAAATCAATGAAACAACCGAAATGAAAGTTTTAAGGAAAATCGTAGGAAAATCGCTGAGAGAGAAAATTCGCAGTTCTGTTATTAGAGAAGAATGTGAAATTGAACCTATAAACCTCTGGATAAATGATAGAAGACTAAACTGGAACTATCACATAGGTAGAATGGAGAATAGTAGATTAGTGAAGAAAGTACGTGACTGGACACCTCAGCAGAAAAGGCCATTAGGACGACTACAACTGGGATGGAAGGACGTCACCATACCCCGGACCTGTAGTGAATGAACACGCAACAAGCTGCCAGCTTTCATGCGTAGAGGAAGAAGAATATACATATATATATATATATATATATATATATATATATGCAATTAATCCATATTTCTGTTTCCAATTGTAATTCCTGTCTCAAAATATTTTTAATAGACCTGCGGCCATCTTCAGGTATTCAATTTTGGAATTTCTTTCATCAGTTTCAAAACGCTGCATTATTTCCCCTGGACAATTTTTCATCTACTTCCAAACATATTCTTCACCTCCACTCTTCTTCCTTTTATTTATAATTTCTTTTTTTTCCTCTCTTCCTGACAGATATTTGTTCACGAAACGATTATTCTAACACTAGTACTACCACTATCCGCTAACATACTTCACATTACATCATTTGCACATAGTCTGGATTTATTATACTATCACCATCCATGAATGAAAGTAAGTCTTAGCCGACAAGATGTATCCTTGATATCTCGGGCAGATATCTCACAGCATTTGTTTATGAAGAAAATTCTGATAACGGATTTCCTTTTTCTTGCACATTTTGTTTTAAACAGAAGAAGTCTCCATGGAGCAATATACGTTACCATACTAATTAGAAGGATGTTCACATAATAAATAATAATATTTTAATAACTTACACAATAATAACACTTAATGAAGGAAAATATTGATGAGAATGGTAGTGTACTTACGACTTCCTATACAGCAAAATCAATTTTTTTTTCTCATACTCGTTTTCCACGCTTATTGAAAGAATAGTTCGCAGTGAAAGAAATTGTACTGAATAATGAATTAGACATTATACATTGGCCTAAAGTATTTGAAATTTGAGGAATAATTATCGCTGAAAAACACTGTAGCAAGATGTGGATGTTCACTTATAGGCTGGAGTCTATAAGAGAATCTAAGTTGTTCAGTTATATGGGCTGAAGTCCATATGCCGTTCGTGCTCAATCATGTAAAGATATAAGTCAATGTAAAATTGGCTATCTGGAGAATGCTCGGGATCTGGACTACAGTCATTATAGATCTCATAATGTTCAAGTTTTTATGTACATATATGTGAAAATCAGAAAACATGACAAAAATGGACACCCGCCCATTGTGAACCATGATGTAGAAATATTATCCAAACTATTTCATTTATTAGTTACTATATTATCGAATGATAACAGTAGATTGGATAATTATCCAATAATAGAAAATATTATAATATTAAAAATAGAAAATATATTATACAATGCACACATATAAATATTTTAGATTGGGCATCAATGTTTACTCTCAATCACGGAAAAGATATGAATCACGTTGACTACCACCTCACCCTTACTCCTAGAGTATTATTTATTATGTTAGCTATGAATGAAGTAAAGTGAAAACGGAATAATCATAATAAAATTGCCTTTGTTAATGTCATTATTTAAAAGCTCACATAATGGGCCTTATGTTCCGTTTCAACAGGTGATACTTGTTACTTTTTATCATCAAACACTAAAAATAAATACAAGACAGGACCTAACCTAGAGGCTGTGTATCTCAACACGAAGTCAAAACAAACTGTGTTGCCTGTAAGTAAATAATCCCTTTTGTTTATATTCGCAAGAAATTTCAATGTCCCCAGTGTACAATAAACGTATTGTTTGATAAGAGTGCGGAGAAATAGTTGTTTACATGCTTCTTAGTACTGAGCGACTTTAACTGTAGACTGAAACAGAGGTAGTATGACAATTAATTTACGACCATAGTATATACAGTTGACATAGGCAACGTAACTATTAATTTCTGTGCTGAACCACATGTGAATACGTACGTACAGTTGTGAATATGCAAATTTGTTGTCAGAATAAGAAGGCTGTACCATGTAAACAAATCAATAGGCATTATTAGCATTTCTTAACATTTCCCGACCCAGTCCTTGCACTTTCTAAACAAATTAAGTTATTTAATACATATGTTAAATATTATTCACTGAGAGTAGTTAAAAATAATAATAATTACAACAATAACTAATCGTTATCTCAGTCAAAAAATTAATTTATTAAGTCAACGTTTCAATCTCCTTGTGTGAGATCATTTTCAAGAAATGGTTGTTTATAAAACATAGTTACCATCACCAAGACATTTTTTTAAAATTTAAATGAACATATTTAAAATTCAAATTTATGATTAAAAATATTTTATCAAAGAATCATATGATTAAATTTAATAAAATGTCCTGGTGATGGTAACTATGCAATATAAACAGCCATGTTTTGAAAATGATCTCACACAAGGAGATTGAAACGTTAAATTATTTTTTTGATTGAGAAAACGATTAGTTCTTGTTGTAATTATTAAAATCAAATTAAGTTCGTTTGATCGTAATTTCACATTTCGGTTCTATTACCGCGCCCCTGTTTATGACATTCTCAGTATCGTTCATAATTTGCTGTTTACAGGGCGCTTGTTGCGTATAAATACAAAAACGATGACGTAGATTATCATATTTTTCTTTTAATTAAAACAATACATTTGTGTGTCCACCGCTGTGGTCTCGAGGTAGCGTGCTGCCTTGTCACGCAGCGGGCCCGGGTTCGATCCCGATTGGGGCAGTTTTTCTGGGTGAGGTTTTTATCGAGGTTTTTCATCACCTGTAAGACAAATGTCAGGAAAACTTTAAGGCCCAAACGGTCCCCGAAATCATATGGCCATCATCATCATCATTATCATTATCATCATCATCATCATCCTTCACCGGTGTGGAAAGTAACGGAAAGCTACCACACCTACAATTCCCTAGTAAAGCTGCAAGCATAGCATGAAAATGCTCTGATTGCAGTGAAGGACCTGCCTTCGGGCAGAATTACTATGGATGGATGCATTTTTGTAAGGGATATTTGTGCTTGTAAGTAATAAATGTAAGTTTGCTATATTTTAATTAAACTACCATCTATTTCTACTAAATAAAAACTGGTTCTCTTTAACTAGCAGCTACCTCTATTCCAATAGATTTTAAGATAAAATCATCCATCAATTACAAATGTTTAAATCACAAGCATGATTTTTTTCACTCGTTCTTGTAATTAATTTTTGTCTCATCCATCCAGAACACTTTTTTGTATTCTCTTTCTAAATTAGTTTGGAGTTTCCTGGAATTAATAATGTTTCAACTACTAAGGGTTCACTTAAAACTTGATCAGGTAATCTATCCGTGCTCACAATTTCTGATTGCATTATTTGTATTAAAATTAAACAAAATATGTCTTTTTTTATAATTGTATAGCCGACCAGAAGAAATTGTAACCCTAATTTCCTTCCAAAGTAGATTGTTACATAGAAAAAGGTCATTAACCTTTTTCGATGTAGAGTTTAACTTCTGGGCGGATCTTCAATTCTAGAATTGTATAAAACGTTGTAGGTTAGAAGTCGTGTAATATCTTCCGATTGTGAAAATTAGCGCACATGCTTTTTGCTAATGCGTGAAACACTTACTCATTTCATAATACCAAAAATAATTTTTTTTATAAATTATTGATATTTGGTAATAACATTGAATAATGTTTTCGAGCAGACTTTTAATTTAGTGTAAAGCACTATATTATATATAGTGTAGTAATGTGTAATTTAACAAACCAAAAATATTAAGTAAAAATTAGCTAAGATAAAACATGGAACGGGGATAATAATATACTTGTGCAAATATAACATGTTAATTATATTTCGAATTACATAATTAATATACAGGGTGTTTCATAAAGGATGGCGCAAACTTAAATGGTTGAAAGTACACGATAATAGAAGCAACAATGTCCCAATAAACATGGGTCCGCAAACGAGCCGTTTGCGAGATAATTACGAATGAATGGTTACAAGCCGCCACTGAGTTCATTGTAAACATTCTTCTAGTTAGTAGAAATTTATTTGAATTTAGACTTTACTATTAATTTTTCATCTCATTTAGTTCACATTTCACAGTTCACTTCACTTATGGGTTACCTGTTAAATGAGATGTTAAAGTGTCTTCCATGCATCTGGATGCAATACAGAGCTCGTCTCTGTAATGAATGTCGAATTCTTTCGAAAACCCCTGGATCATTTCTGAATTTTTGACAAGCATGTACAACTCTCTGCTCCAGTTCTTCAATCGTGTTAACGGGTGTGCTGTACACTTCGCTTTTGAGGTGACCCCAGACATAAAAATCGAAAGGATTTAGATCAGGTGATCTTGGAGGCCAAGGTACTGATCCGCCTCGACCTATCCATCTTTGGCGGTATCTGCGCGTTAGATGCCGTCTCACAGCAGCAACAAAATGTGCCGGAGCTCGATCATGCATGTACCACAAACTCTGACGTTGCTGAAGGGAAACATCCTCAAGCAATCCTGGCAGATGATGCCGCAGAAACCTAAGGTACCTCCGTCCATTAAGTTTTCGTGGAAGAATGTGTGGCCCAATGAGATAATCACCTAGTACGATGTTACAAACAATGACGTCAGTGGCGGCTTGTAACCATACATTCGTAATTATCTCGCAAACGGCTCGTTTGCGGACCCGTGTTCATTGGGACATTGTTGCTTCTATTATCGTGTACTTTCAATCATTTAAGTTTGCGCCATCCTTTATGAAACATCCTGTATAAGTTTAATGGTCTTTAAAAAATTTAACTTTCATAACATTTACCGAAAAGAATTTGAGGCGGATATTTGAGGTTGATATATAATAATTGGTAAATCATATAGATATGGTTTCGGAGTAGCGTCGATGGCTCGTGCACAGCGGGCTCGGGTTCGATTCCCGGTAGGGACAAGTTTCTTGGGGGGATTTTTTTGGGGTTTTTCCTCTCCTGAATGACATATTTCAGAAACGTTAAGATCCAAACGGTCCCCGAACACCAAGTGGTTATTATAATCATCATTATCGTATTCGCCATGTATAGCATGGATGGGTGTGTGAGTGATGTGTTTCGTCTTAATGTTGTGTTGTCTCGGAGGTGGCCGCGACATTGAGCTAATCACTCACACGGGAGGCCCTCCATGCCCTTGTGTGTTCATAAACGTAAGAGTGTGATCCACAGTTTGAAATAACTTTCCCAACAAGTCGTAGCATTGTGTAAGGCCCGGGTGGCGCGTGGCGTGTAAAAAGTACATTTAAGATGAGAGGTTAAACTAAGATAACGAAAAAAAAGTAATCTACTCTAATATTTACTTGACACTTTAAAATGGATTAATGAATTTTCGAAATTTAAAATTATTAATTTTAAGTGCCTAGAATTGTTTATAACACTAGCTAATGACCAGCGAGAGCTGCTACGCCAAAATAAATGAAATATGATTTTTAAATCTTCTTTTCAAGTAAATTCCTACACTAAAGTTTTTAGAGCATAATAGCAGCTAAACACTCGCCGTACCTAAAAATGTGTATATACAAAGTTATACATTGTGACGAACCAAACATGGCGGTTTGCTAGTCAATTCTCATTTTCGGATTTCAGGTAAACTCTTGTAACGGTCGGATTTCGCTGAGTTTTGGATAATACCTACCTCGATGTATTTAAATATCATATTCTAAGTTACTGTACGGGAGGAAAGAAGCTACGAGTACTTAAAAGTAAAAGATGAACAGACAGGTTAATGAAGAAAACTACACAATAGTGAGCTACATGATATGTAAAGGAAGCCAGATACAATAATAACAGTCAAGTCTCGTAGACTGCGATGGGCAGTACATATGACACGAATGGGGAATGAAAGATGTGAATGAAAGCTTCTTGTAGGAAAACCAGAGAGAAAACGCCCAGTTGATAGACAAGAATTGAGGTGAGAGAATAACATTATCCATGATTTGAGAGAAGTAGATCATAGAGGATTATTGTAAAATATTAGCTCAGGATAGAGATGTATAGAGAGCTTATGTCCGCGCGGCCATAAACCTACGTGTCCGATAGAACCAATGAGTTATACTGAGTTTCGTTGTGAAACATACAAAAATTGAAAAGCTAGAATGACTTTTTAATTTTGCTTTCACCTATAGCCGGTGAAATGCAGGATGGAAGACTACAAAGGCCGTCTATGCATTGAAAATTGAAAGAAGGAACAGGAAAGGACGACCAAGAACAACCTGGACGAACAATATTCAAAATGCAATGAGAAAATTTGGTGTAACAGATGAAGAAACAGAGGACAGAGAACGGTAGAGAACTTTAATTAAGGTAAATTTGTGAATGTTTTCTGAAAACTGATATTCTATAAGTCCATAGTCATAAGCCTATATATATATATATATATATATATATATATATATATATATATATTTAATTCATGTTAATTTCTAAGATTGGTTGGAGAAAATCCTCAGTGATGAGGAAAATTCTTAAAAATGAATGAATGAAGAAACAGTAGGCGCACTTGCAGATATGTATGTACACATTTTCATGAAGATCGGTTGAGGGGTTTAGAATTCTGCAAGTCACAAATATATGCATGCTGCATTTTTATCATATACTAACCAATACCCGCCGTGCGCTGCTACATCTAAATTAATTATATGTATTCTTAAGACTAGGCCTAGTATAATACGTAAAAAGAAACATAATTATAAATTAATATCTTAAGTATCAGTTTAGCTGTTAATTGGTCGTGTTAGAGGAAAATTAGCTGGTTTACTGGTAATTCGATCGTTTTAATGGTAGATTCATCGGTTTAAGGGCAATGTTATCATTTTACAGGTAGGTTGATCGGTTTACGGGTAGTTTCTTGTTTAGAGGTAGTTTAATTGGTTTACAGGTAGTTTTGGTCTTTAAAGAGGTAGTTTAATTAGCTAGTGGTGATTAGGTCGTTATAAAGGTAATTTCAACGTTTAGGAGTAGTGTGATCGGATCGGTTGGGCTTTTTAGATTATGTTACTGGATTAGGTTAGGTATCGGTTAGAACAGGTATCGGTCAGGTATCGGTCAGATTCAATTAGGTTAGGTTATGTATGGTTCGGTTAGGTTAGTATAGGGCAAGGATAGGTTAGAATAGGATAGATTATATTAGGTTTAGTTAGGTTCGGTTCATTATGGTTCGGTTTGATTAGGTTAGGTAAAGTTAGATCAAGGTTATGTCCGAGTTAGGATAGTGTTGTATCCGGGTTAGGTCAGGATAACATCAGGTGTAGGTCAGGGTTATGTCAGGTTTAGTTATAATATTATAATGTTATTGTGAAAAGAAAAATTAATGTCTGAACCAGGAATCGAACCGTGTACCTCTTGTATTCCGTACAAGCGTGCAAGACCACTACACTATACGAGACATGGTACAAACTTTAACAATTCTTTCCACATATTCAAATCTATAATAACAGTATTGGAAAATGTTAAATAACAAGGTTTAGTTATGTTTAGGTGGAGTTTAGTACTGGTTTAGATCAGGTTAAGTCAGGTTTATTTCTGGGTTAGGTCCGGGTCAAGTTAGGATTTGGGTCTAACTTTTGGTCCGGGTTTGGGTTCTAATTCAGATTAGGATTTAGTTTGAGTTCGGGTTCAGTTTGGGTTCGGGTTCAGTTTGAGTTCGGGATCGGATTCATTTTAGGTACAGTTTGGATTCAGTTTGAGTTTTAGTTTTGAGTTCAGTTTTAGTTTCGGATTTGGGTTTCGATTTGGATTCAGGTTAGGTTAGACTCGGTTAGGTTAGGTTAGGCTCGGTAAGTTTAGGTACTGTAATGTTAGGCTCGGTTGGGTTAAGTTTAGGTTCGGTTTAGGTTCGGGTAAGATTTATGTTATGTTCAGTTTATGTTCAGTTTAGGGTCAGTGTAGGTTGAATGTAAGTTCAATGTAGGTTCAGTTTAGGTTCGGTTAGGTTCGAGTTAAGTTCAATTTAGGTTAAGGTTAGGCTCAGTTAGTTTCAAGTTAGGTTCAGGTTGGGTTCAGGTTATGTTCAGGGTATGATAGGTTAGATTCAGTTATGTTCGGTTAGGTTTGGCTAGGTTAGGTTCGGTTATGTTCGGTTACATTAGGTTATGTGAGGTTTGGTCAGGTCCGGTCAGTGTAGGTCATTTTCGGACAGGTTGGGTCAGTATAGGTCAGTATAGTACAGGTAGGTCAGTTCATTTAAACGCCCAGTTAATTTTTTTAACGTGTTAAATTCAATTTAGGTTGAGGTTAGATTCTGGTTAGATTCTGGTTGGGTTCAGGTTAGGCTCAAGTTATGTTCAGTTTATGTTAGGTTAGGTTAGGTTCGGTTATGTTCAGTTAGGTTAGGTTACATTAGGTTACATTAGGTTTGTCATGTCCGGTCAGTATAAGTTAAGTTTGGACAGATTGGGTCAGTATAAGTCAGTATATTACAGGTAGGTCAGGTCATTTAAGCGTCCTGCTACTTTTTCACGTTTTTCACTACAAAGAGTATTTTTAAAAGTGTAGGAGTTGAGTATCACAACTCTCTTATAGCCTATGTTCATCCCAGGAATCTTCTGAACATTTTGCAAAAAGCCCCATCACAATCGGATGAACGTTATGGCAGCGCATAAAATACGAACAAACAAACATTTTTATATATTAGAGAAAGGTGTAGTGAATTTCAGAGATACTAAATTACCAAAACTGCTGGGCAAGTTAAATAAAAACATGGATACCTCAGTACTGCATATTTTAAGTTATGAATCACGATTAACAGTATCAACATGTTCTCAGATCTAATTAGCGTTAATAAAACCCTTGATAAATTGTACAATTTTTTCGGGATTATTACTTCCTTAACTCAAGATATTCGTTGTCCTCTGTGCTCAATTAGGTGCGAGGAGCGATTTATTAACAGGGGACAGGGCTAGATGACCCATGGACGACTGCTGATGTATCGACATGTGTATTTACAGTGGTGGAAATAATGCAGCAAGTTTATAATAAATATGGCATATGGTCAGTATGTTAGGAAACCTAGCTGTTATAACAAACTCACTGGCACTATCGAACCCGTAGGTACATGCTCGCGTGAACAAAATCTCCATACATCCCTATCCTGCGCTAATATTTTCCAATCATTCCCTGTATAATATACTTCCCTCAAATCATAGTTGATGTAATTCTCCCACCTCATTCTTGGTCTACCAACTGGGCGTTTTCCCTCTTTTTTCTACAAGAAGCTTCCACGCACGTATTTTATTCCCCATTCGTGCCACTTGTTCTGCCCATCGCAGTCTAGGAGACTTAACTATTCTAATTATATCTGGCTTTCTATAAAGACCATGTAGTTCACTGTTATGTAATATTCTCCATTCACCTATGTGTTCATCTCTCTTTGGTCCACAAATTTTCCTAAGAACTTCATTCTAAAATATTCGTAATCTTCTCTCCTCCCTTAAGCTAAGAGTCCATGTTTCGTATCCATATAGTATAACTGGTAGAATAATAGTTTTATATATTTTCAGTTTAACTTTTTGGAAGGAGTTGGGAAGTCAAGAGTCTCTGTAATGCGTAATAGCAGGCATTTCCAGAATTGAGCCTATGTTTAATTTATTCGTGCATCTCATTCCTGTTTGTGATTATTTTTCCTAGGTATTTGAATTCAGCCACTTCCTCAAAATGTCCCTCATTTGTTATTAGGTGTCCGTTTCCATTATATGGCCTAATGTATTTCTATGTGTGACCATATATTTAGTTTTATTGACATTTACTTCCAGTCCTAATTTCTTAGTATTACTCTATAGTGTGTGCGTGTTGTCCTTTAGTATCTCCTCGCTATCGCCAAACAATACCAGATCATCAGCATAAACTAACTGCTTATTAATGCCATTGAGTTGTAGGCCTTTCTTCATCGCCCTAGCAGTTACAGCCGGTTTTATTAATTTCCAGCCGGTATTTATTGTAATTATCCGCATTCCTCTCGAAGCTGGGTGTACTGTTCCGATACTGGCTAATATCCTGAGGGATTTTTTCCCCTATATATATATATATATATATATATATATATATATATATATACTAAAAGTCGCAGCTCCACGGCGCAAGTGATTAGACGCTAGTCTTTGACCGCTGACGTCCCGAGTTCGCGTTTGGTTAGTCCATGCGGATTTTGTGGTGGACGAAACAGAGTCTGGGCAGATTTTTTTCGTGGTTTCTCGTGTTTCTCCCTTAACAATATTAATTTCATCATTTCTTCACGATCGTTTCATTTCGTTTCATCAGCCTTTATAATGGTGTGGCCGGCATCCTAGATATTTACAGACCTACAATGTAAGGGAATTCATCGGATCTCATCTCTTGATCCGAACCCGTAACTCTGCATTTAAGCATAATATCTTGAACCAATTGTCTGTGGAGCGGGACTCTTACATTCTACATATCTGAATAATTTATACTATTAAGAGTGCAAAAAGACAGCTAGCCATATAAAATTTAAATATGAAAGCAAAAACAAATGTAAGCAAACTTTTTCCGTTATTCTAATACAGTAAAGATAAAACTTTTTTTTCAAATTATTTTTACTTCATATTCTTGAGTAAAATATTATGTTGTCGATCTGAAAATAGCACATCCACTTGGGGACACAAGAATTGCATTTTCAATTTGAACCGAAAGTGTGTTTTTCGGCTCATTACTGCAGCGTCGTTCTCCTCCCTAGACTGGGATATTTATGAACTATGCCAATATTCCTTTCTCCTTGCATTTACCCCCACTCTCCCCTCTTTACCCTTCCTGCCGCGCGGTGTCTACGGCGCATCTCCCCTCTACCTCGGAACCTTCATATACGTGGTGCACAGGCAGAACGTTATCATTCAAGCAGATCATTCATTCAGCATTCAATGTTTGAATCATCGATCCAGTCCGAGATGGGATTGGAACTCTAATATGGACAATGTCGTCTGAAGCCGAGAAGCGGCGTAGTTTTAGTTGGTCCTGTAGACCAGGGAAGAAGCCGCCTCTGGCTTGGACTCTAGCATGAATGTGGTATGTGGTACGATGTGGTTTTTTGTCTTGTAGAAATACTATTATTTATTTATTCACTTTATATTGTTTTTCTTGAATGATCCAAATGTTTATCTTGATTTTGTTTTACTTCAGACAACTTGTTTGCATTAAATAGCATCTTTTATATATTTATCTGCTATCTGATTTATGTGCACGTAGCTGTTTAGATATCCTATACGGAAACTCACTCACTTAGGAAATCATTTCCAGCTCCCTTACTTTTGCTGTCTAGCTTTCCTGATTGATAACTATTGTGAAAACCTTCATTTTCAGTCACTCTGTGGATTTGAGAATCATTATTTATTTATGTCGATATATCTAGGAAAGAAAGATGAATCAATCCTTGCCTTCCATGGGCCCGAGGCAAGTAATTTTGTGATTAATAACCTTGGAGGTAATCAGATCTACTCTAATAGAAGCAACAGCAACAAAACACGATCCCGGACAAAGAGTGGCGAGTAGTGAGGAGGTTCTCACCACGCCCGCAGAAATGGTTGCGCAGAAGCGTGGTTTATTAGAGAGGTTAAACTATCCTCTCCCTCACCCCGCCGGCACAAATTCATGCCGATATCGAAGTAATTTTTGGAAGAGGATAATTGTAAGAAGCAGTAAGTTCAAATCCATTCGCTTCGGTCCCGTTTCAGATAGATATATGATACAATAAATAATCTTCGGATTTGAAAAAAATACCGTGAGAACATTTCTTGGTGGAGACATTCAGATGCTGTCATCGGTTTAACCCTCGGAACAGAATAGATGACGTTGAGCACAAGTAAAAGTCACATTCAATAAAAATGTATCAAATTTATTTGACGTTGAATACAAGTAAAAGTCACATTCAATAAAAATGTATCATAATTATTTGACGTTGAATACAAGTAAGAGTCATATTCAATGAAAAATTTATAATAATTATTTTTAATATGTCCATTGCAGTGGTCTTGATGTAGCGTGTTGCCTTGTCACGCAGCGGGCGCAGGTTCGATTCCCGGTCGAGGCAGATTCCTGGGTGGGTTTTCGGGGTTTTCCTCACCTGTAAGACAAATGTTAGGAAGCTTAGGGCACAATGGTCCCCGAAAATTATCCAGCCATCATCATCATCCTTATCATTATTATCATCATACTTCACCGGTGTCGAAAGCAACGGGAAGCTACCACACTTACAATTCCCTAGTAAAGCTGCAAAGCATAGAATGCAAATGCTATGATTGCAGTGAAAGACCTGCCATTGGGCAGATATACTATGGATGGATGGATTTTTAATATTTTTTTAATCAACGACCTTCCCTTTTTAATATATGTATATTTATTAGGGTTATAATTTTTTTTGTCTTTTGTGAAATAAAATATTTCTTGTGCAATAGATGGGTGAACTTTTGCTTATAACCATCGAAAAAGACCTTCATTTCACTGAGCTTCAAGAAAATGTCACCCCGAAATCAATATTAATTATTTATATATAAATAAATTTCGGGGTGATTGTTTCTTCAAATTCAGTGAAATGAAGGCCTTTTTCAATGGTTTTAAATAAACGTTTACCCATTCATTGTACAGGAAATATTTTATTTCACAAAAGTCCAAAACGTTATAACCCTAATATATATATATATCGTATCTGATAATAAAGTTTTTTATAAAAAATATATTTTCACATATTTACCAAGGATCGAATCTCCATTGTTAATTATCATTTTTGGAAAGTAAGAGGTATATTTTGATTTATCATGACCAGGAAGGAGGAGACTATATTTATAATATTATTGTAATGTTTATATTCGTGAGAAACTTCGTTTTCTGTAATGTGCCTTCTTACACAGGGTATAATCCTGAGCATTTCTTACATATATGTATACAATATATATATATATATATATATATATATATACAGGGCTGTTCAGAAAGAAGAAACAGACTTCAAACATTTATTTCTTCCAAAAACTGCAAAAAATAGAAACACAATTCCAACGTTCTTGGAAAGAGAAAAGTTAAAATTTAACTAATTTATGCATTCAATGAGCACCATGTGTCACACGAAAAATATCAAAACAGTGTTTTATTTCTTGCCACACACGAATCAACTGGTCTCTAGTTACCGAATTCACAGCATCAACAATTCTATTCCGCAGATTTTCAAGCGTTTCAGGCATATGGGGACAAAAGCACGGTCTTTTACGTATTTCAACAGATAAAATCACACGGAGTTAGGTCTGGTGACCTGGGAGGCCACTGGCGATGGAGTTTATTATCTACTCCTCCTCTTCCACTACAACGTACTATTGTGTCGCCACTTTGATACAAACAACCAACATGACTACCAACGCACCAATGCGGCCATGATCGGAACTTCAATTTTTTCTCTTTCCAGGAACGTTGGATTTGTGTTTCCATTTCTTGTAGTTAGGAAGAAATAAAGGTTTGAAGTGTGTTCCTTCTTTCTTAATAGCCCTATATATATATATATATATATATATATATATATCAAGCATTCATTTTTCTTTTCATATCATATTTGCCTTCATTGCCAAATGTCACAAATATAGTTATAACATCTAATTATACAAGCGTTACTGCTATAAAGTAAATATTCTCTTTAAAAATTGCTTAAATGTTATGTTGGCCACTAGATGGTGTTGGAACGAATTCCCACTACCTCTTGTGTGAACTGAGAATACTACATATATAAGAAAAATGTATGTTTGTGTTGGAATTCTTGAGTAGCTCAGTTGGTTAGAGCGCTAAACGTACAGAGTTTAGAGACTCGGGTTGATATCCCGACTCAAGCATTCATTTTTATTTTCATAAAATATTTGCCTTCATTGCCAAATGTCAAAAATATAGTTATAACATCTAAATACTCGTATACTAGCGGTACTGCTATAAAGTAAATATTCTCTTAAAAAATTGCTTAACTCTTATGTTGGCCACTAGATGGTGTTGGAACGAATTCCCACTACCTCTTGTGTGAATTGAGAATACTACATATATAAGAAAAATGTATGTTTGTGTTGGAATTCTTGAGTACTCACTTGGTTAGAGCGCTAAACGTACAGAGTTTAGAGACTCGGGTTGAAATCCCGACTCAAGCATTCATTTTTTTTTCATATCATATTTGCCTTCATTGCCAAATGTCACAAATATAGTTATAACATCTAATTATACAAGCGTTACTGCTATAAAGTAAATATTCTCTTTAAAAATTGCTTAACTGTTATGTTGGCCACTAGATGGTGTTGGAATGAATTCCCACTACCTCTTGTGTGAATTGAGAATACTACATATATAAGAAAAATGTATGTTTGTGTTGGAATTCTTGAGTAGCTCACTTGGTTAGAACGCTAAACGTACAGAGTTTAGAGACTCGGGTTGAAATCCCGACTCAAGCATTCATTTTTCTTTTCATATCATATTTGCCTTCATTGCCAAATGTCACAAATATAGTTATAACATCTAATTATACAAGCGTTACTGCTATAAAGTAAATATTCTCTTTAAAAATTGCTTAACTGTTATGTTGGCCACTAGATGGTGTTGGAATGAATTCCCACTACCTCTTGTGTGAATTGAGAATACTACATATATAAGAAAAATGTATGTTTGTGTTGGAATTCTTGAGTAGCTCACTTGGTTAGAGCGCTAAATGTACCGAGTTTAGAGACTCGGGTTGAAATCCCGACTCAAGCATTCATTTTTCTTTTCATATCAGATATATATATATATATATATATATATATGGTGTAAATGAATTATACCGCATAAATTCAACTACGTATAGAGGGGTATTATACAAGCATTTTGAGATAATGAACTAATGGTCTACGAATAAAAATATCCGAATTATGATTCAATTTGTAAAATGGTTGGCACGCCACTGATTAATTAATTAAAATTAAAATGGAAATAATATGATAGAGAGACTGTAACTTGCAACAAGCACACGACTTTAGCTCAGTGGTTATAGCAGTCTAATACTGACGCAAACGTTAGATTTATGCATCAGGTTCGAAACTACTTACAGTATGTGTACAATTTTTCTTTCGTCCTTTATTAAGTCATCATCATCATAGTACATTGTTATTTGGAAATAAAAGCAATGCATTTGAGTAAAACAGAAAAAAATAAAGCACCTGCAGATTCATTAAATACATTTTTCAAATTTGCGACTTCCATTATCACAACACAGACGACATCGGCGACGAAATGATTCTCGTACCCCGTTCAAGAAACTAGGTTTATCTCGGATCACATCACATGCTGCGTTTATGCGTGCAACTAACGGTTCATCTGTATCAACAGGGGTCGCATACAACACTGTTTTCAGATGCCCCTACAAAAAATAATCAAGTGGACTGAGATCTGGACAATGAGGTGGCCACGTACAGTTGGACTACCTCTTCCTATCCAATGGCCACGATACACTCCATCCAAATGATTTCGCACATTCCGGCAGAAATGGGGAGGAGCTCCATCGTGCTGCAACTACATGTTAATCCTGATGTGGAGAGGAAATTTTTCTAGTAATGTAGGTAGGACGTGCTGTAAAAATGTCTTATAAATGACACCATTTAATTTCTGGCGAAGAAGATAGGGGCCTACGATGTGGTCAGAAATTATGCCTACTCATACGTTCACTGAAAATCTCTACTGGTGACTCTTCTGGAAAATGGCATGAGGATTGTCATTATCCCACACATGACTTTCTTCGAGTTCTGAACCAGCCCATCCCTATTAAATACTGCATCATCAGTGAATAATACCGAGGAAAATAAGTGCGGTGACTGCAGCAAAACCCAATTACAAAATTGGGCCCGTTGAGCGACATCCAGTGTCTGTAAGACTTGTATTTTTGCAGATGAAAGGATAGAGCTGGTCTTCATGCAGGACTTTCCATACACTTTGATAGTTCGTACCGATTACACGTCCGATAGCACGAGTACTAGTACAAGGTTCCTCTTTCAGCCTATGAAGAACATTTTCTTCAAAATCTGCAGTGAGGCGCGTACGTCTTGCACCGGCTTCTACTCTGTTTAACTTCAACGTCCCATGCTCCCGCAAACGACTATCAACACACTCGAAGGTTGTTCGGTGAGAATGGCGTCTACCCGAATACCTCTCCACGTACATGGCAGCAGCTCTTACACCATTACCTTGTGCTGCACCATATATCAGATGCATATCGGCAAGTTCAGTATAACTGTAAACATGTTCCATGATACTTTCATGTCATGCAACTGAACTGATATTGAAGTAACTTTTAATCAGATGTTAATGTAATCAATAGAAGAATTGGAATTTTGCGCATGCCCATACTAAAAAAAATTCAGTGTCAACATATCACAGTATACAAACAGTGTACAATAGGAAAACATGAACGCAAGCCCATAATAAACCAATTTCATTGTCAACATATCACAGTGAAGAAAGAACGAAAGAAAGAGAAAAAAGTCGCCTGCCGCGATTTGAACCATCGGTGTTTGAATATTAAATCGATTACTTTGATCATTAAGCCACAAGTTACTATACAGATTCTGCATGTTTCACTGTGTACTAAGGCTCACGTTGTACCGATTCTACTAACCATAGTGCAGTGGCGTGCAATCATCTGCTCAGATCGAAATTTTAAGTAACTTGAAAACCCATTATTTCATAAACCTTGTTGATGTAGTATTAGCAATCAGGATCTCGGAATTAATAGTAAGACATGAAGTTATTCTAATATAATTTTCTCCCCTAGTATGCTCTCCTGTTGATTTATCTGTATCAAATGTCGTTTAATTTGGTTCCCTATAACTCGTCCATTTTCCCTCGTAGACCATTATTTCATTATCTGAAAATGCTTATATAATACCCTTCTATACGTAGTTAAATTTATGCGGTATAATTCATTTACACCCTGTATTTATATGAAAATAATATTATGTATTGTGTATATTTACATAATCTGGAGGTTTATTTCTATGGTCAACAGGGAAAGATTCTTGGGTGTGAAGTTATTTCCATTTTTTCTCAATTGTAAGACAAATTCCCAAAAAATAAGACTTAGATAGTTTCCTAATACCATATAGCCAACATAATCACATTATTATATTCTACGTGTTTAGTGCGAATGTATGAGAGAATGATGTATGTTGTTTTAAAGGTTCATGGTCTCGGTGGTGATCCTAATATGAGTTGACCTCTCATTCTGTAAGTCCTAGCCTCGTTTCGTGGACACAAAATATGTATGTGGTCCAACGTAAAGAACTCTCCTGATGTGAAATATTTCTATAAAAATTCGAGAAGTGTAAAAGTACTTACAAAGGAAGAGAGTCCGGCTTCTCTTACACACCCATATTTCCTTTCTTTCTTGATTTCGTATTCTATCCATTCTAAATTTTGCAGCTGATCATCTTAAAACATAAATGTCTGTACTTAAAATTCTTATTTATATGCATTATACAAACCGATTAGTTACTTGCTATATCCAATTTGATAATATGTTGCTAGAATGACGTTTATAAAGTATTTTGGTACCGATTTCAATAATTCGAAAATACCTAAGTTCCTGTTTGTGAACTAAACTCCGATGTTGAAGGCTTATCAATAGTCACCATGGGATGAATGGGTAGATAAGCAGTAAGGGGGTCAGTGATATGAGCTTCCGGGTTTAATTCTGGATTTAAATTACCAACAAATGCAACTTGTAAATATGGAGAAGATATTCAAACAGTCAAACACGTTTTATTTAATTCTCCAATGCTGTGGTTTGAACGTTACAAACTCGAATCATATTTGAATTTTAATGAAAAATATTATTTCAGTACTCTTTATAATATTCTTAACAACGCAAAATGTCATAATTACTTAATTTCTTATGTAAATAGTGTTTGTTCAAAACTATAATTTAATTTTACTCTGTTATTTGTTACAATACAGTTATGTAATTTTATTTTGTTCTACTGTTTTATTTTTATTTACTTCATAACGTTACAGAATTATAACCCTTATTACTGTAAAGTATAAAAGGGTTTGCATGCACTGAAAATAAAAAAAAAACATATGCCTACGCTACAAGCCGGAAGATCGAGGATTCGAGTATATTTGGGGTCAGGATATGTAAACTGGTCTAAACCTTCCGACGTCACCAAGACCATGGAGTATACACAGCCTCTAAAAGTAAATGAGTAACGATGCTCGTTCTGCGGGCAAAGGCGGCCGTCATGCAAGACTGGCAATCCGATTGACATCTCATGCTGATTCTTTAAGGAGATGGAAACCTTTACCTCCTACTACCCCAAGGGACTCGTAAGGTCTGTAATGGTTCACTTTGACTTTAGCTTTTACATCATTTATATACTGTGACCAACTTCTTCACTTAAAACAATTGAATAATCCAGTACCATAACTTGAATGTAAATACGTTATAGTTATTTACTATCATAAAATTAGGAATTTCACAATTACATCTTTGTCTAATAGAGAATAAAAAAAATCTGGTAGT
The DNA here is from genome assembly GCA_030220185.1 of Diploptera punctata. Lineage (NCBI taxonomy): Eukaryota > Metazoa > Arthropoda > Insecta > Blattodea > Blaberidae > Diploptera > Diploptera punctata. Next base: position 61,667 of record JASPKZ010001211.1, on the reverse strand, counting down.
GAAACATTCGCATTTCTCCATTACCCAAGTAACTGTTTATCAAATATATTGTTATATCAAATATCGAAATATTTGTTATAGTATTATATTAATTTATAGCATGTTGTTTGTATGTCAATATTTTTCACTTAATGTGAAATCTCATAAAATAAGTCGAGTTGAGGTGATCAAAAATCTTACTGAATTTCTTAAATGTTTACATGCCAACTAAAACTTGATAGAAGACAATTTCGCCTAAATTCACTATATTCATTGTGATATACAGTTATCGTGTAAATAAAAATAATTCGTAAAATATAGAAAATAAATGTAACATTTTTATTATCGAAACGCAATAGGTATAAAGATTTTTCAGAAAAAATAGATTTCAAAATATAACAGATTTTAACAATTGGTGTACTTATGGTACAATATCTTTTTACTTGTCAGTATTTTGAAAATAATTCAATTAATTTATGTAAACATTGGAATATAATAAATCTCTGTGTTATTAAAAACAAACAGAATCTTGTTGCAGATATAATTATTGCTATTCGGGAAAAAAATTAATGACATTTGATAATGGATTCTACAAGTTTTTTAGTTTATAATTGTTTCATCAAATGATGGACATTTTGTTTTGCCTCTATGAACAGAAATTACCACAGTTCATATACAAAATAATTCGTAATTGAAAAAGAATGGAATTTTAATTAGCTTTCATTTATAAAGTGTCTATCAGCATTCAGGCTAATTAAATTAAGGCAAACTTCATGTAAGCAATAAAATAACACAACCTCTAATGACAAAGTCAGCTTTGATTATATTGAATAGAACACATAACTGATAGAAAATACATATTTGGGGTCACAATAATTAAAATTGAGTATCATGATACAACATCGATTCAATAATTAATAAAGGTAGGATTCAATTAAGTGGAAAAAATATAGTATCCTGCTGGTATTCGGAATTGCTAAAATGTTTGTTAGGCTTAATCGAATGTGTCTAAATGGCACAAAGAGTAAGGCACGTGTAGGCAAATCTTTTTCGAATACTTTTGAAATTCACTATGGTTAAAGCAATAAGATGCACTATCTCCTCTAATGCTCAATTGTGTACTAGAGCATCAAATCTTCACAGGATGAAGAAGGCCTACAAATAAATGGTATTAGTAAGTTATTAGTTCATGTTTATGATGAAGTATTACTAGGCAATAGCAAGGAGAAACTAAGGGCCAACACACACACTCTGTTGAGGAATACTAAGAAATTGGGACTGGAAGTAAACATCAATAAAACTAAATATATGTTCACACTTAAAAATACATCATATAATGAAAATTGACAATTATTGACAAATGGAGGAAATTTTGAATAAGTGGCTGAATTAAAATACCTAGGAACAATAATTACAAATAGGAATAAGATGCACAAAGAAATTAATCATTCTGGAAAATTCTGGAAAAGCATGTTATTATGCATTATAAGGACTCTTATCGTCTCAACTCTTTTCAAAGAAGTTAAACTGAAAATATTATATAAAACAATATTATTCTCCCAGTTATTTGGACGCGACACATGGACTCTTACATTAGGGGACGAAAGGAGATTATGAGTATTTCAGAATTAAGTACCTAGGATCATTTTTGGACCAAGAGAGATGAACAGACAGGTGAATGAAGAAGACTACATCATAGTGAACTACGTGGTCTTTACAACGAACCAGTTATAATAAATTTTAATTAAGCCTCCTAGACTACGAACTACAGTACGAGTGGCACGAATGGGGAATGGAAAAGGTGGATGGAAGCTTCTCATAGAAAAACCAGAGGGAAAACGCCCAGTTGGTAGACCAAGAATGAGTTGGGAGAATAACATAATAATGATTTTGAGGGAAGTAGATTGCACAGGAGATATTTATAAGCATTGGCTCAGGATAGGGATGTATGGAGAGCTTATGTCCGTGCGGATATGGAACTATGGGTCTGGTAGTACCAGTGAGTTAGCTAGGTTAGAAATATTACGATTAGAGAGTATAATATGGAGATAAAGATATCATAATGAAAACAAAAATATACATTTGTAATACAATAATTGTCAAAAACACAATAATATGTGACTCAGAGATATGTCAATTTAAATCAAGAACAATATATAAAGTACAGTTGTGAGAAATGGATTTCTGATGACAGATCAGCAAGAATTTTAAGATACAGAAAACTAGATATATGGTATAAGAAAACAATGAAAGTGCAAGGATCTCTAGTACAAAAAAATCAAAGTAACAACTGAAACTGATTGAACATACGAAAAATATGATGGAAGACTGATGAAGAAAGTACATTGATGAATGTAATCCATCATGATGAAGGAAGGAATGAAGACAAACCTAATATAAAACACGTAGTATGAGAACAAATAGGCTTGGAGGAACGGACGTGGGACATTAGAGAGAAATGGAGATTGGCTGTAGAATCTTGAAATACATAAAGGGATAGTGGAAAGATCTGGGAAAATTAATGAAATACTGATAAACAGGATGTTTGAAAAGTCAATTTATTAACTTTTGAACGATACCAGAGGTGGTCAAGAGAAATAATTCTTACAGTTTAAGAGTCTTATGAATCCACAGTCGAGAAACATCATTTTAAAATCGCATTCTAGTAACTAAGAATCGTTTCCAAGGAACGAACAGACAATTTCACTTACAGGCGCGCTTAAATCTGACCGATACGGACGACATTATATAGGGATCATTTGCGTTTTAGTGATTGTCTTGTTTATTACGATATTTCAACTACAATATCTCCTTCTTCTAAAGTATTAACAGGGCTTTCGTGTACAAAATAATTCTTGTCTTCCCACACGAAGAAAAATTGTACGTTACAAGAGAGAGAATGAGAGAGAGAGAGAGAGAGAGAGAGAGAATGAGAGAGAGAGAATGAGAGAGAGAGAATGAGAGAGAGAGAATGAGAGAGAGAGAGAAAGAGAGAGAGAGAGAGAGAGAGAGATGAAAAAGATGTTACAAAAAAAATTTAAATAAGAAATTCCGAATATTGATATTAAAACATCCAGTCTAGCCGTCGAGACATGATTAAACTACTCCCTTATAACTAGTGACATTTCTCCAAGACAACATAATTGTTACCACGAAGACGATTACGGAAATATAAGTACCTATCAGATGCTAACAACGTAATGTCCTAAAAAATACAAATAGTAGTTAGCGGCAGAGAAAATGAGCAAACACACATACACACCCACATAACCACAAAAGCACACATACACACCCACATAACCACAAAAGCACACAAACACGAACACCCAAAAGCACAAAACAAACATAAACACATAAAATAAGCACACAAACACAAAAATACACACATAAAACATACATACATAATACAAGTAAATAAGTAAATCTACTAAAATGTATGTTTTTTGTTGATGTCTATAAAACTCAGTCTTCCAAATTCAATAAGAGAATTGTTGATTGGTTTTTAAGAAAACATTAGAACAAACATTGGTTGAAAATTTTCATTACTTGATAAACTTTTTTTAATTTGTGATCAATTTAAGATTTGTTTCACAGTGTATGTGACGTTACTGAAATGTACTGTATGGTACGGGTAATAAATTAACTATGAACTATCAATATTATCAGCCCCTGTAGCGCTAAAGATTTTGGCAAAGAAAATATTCCTCTTCATCCCATCTGTCTTATCTTGAACATTGAAAAGAACTTTCTAAAAGTCTGGATACATTTCTAATGTTTAGTGATAAGATGCAAAACAATAAATTTACCACATTTACTATGCATTCATATGTAAACTATTTGCATTAAAGGGTCGTGTTTAAAGGACAGATTTAATGGTGGTTGATCAAAGCATGCTTTGAATATGTAACAGGAGAACCAGAGAATTCTATGTAGTCAGTAAAATTATACGAGGTGAATGGGATAAAACATTTGTGGTGATCAATAAACAATGTATAGTACCGTAATGTAAGAGAGCAATGAGGTGTTTAAACCTTCGTTAAACTAATACTTAAAACAATTTTAAGAACAATGTTTTAAGATATTTCCTTCCATAAGTTTATTAAATACACGTACACCATAGTTGGTTAAGGCAGTACATTAAAAGCCGCGAATTCGCAGATTCGATTCACGATGGGGTAAGGGTTTTTTAACTGGTCTAAACCTTCTGGCGGCAATATGGTAATGGGATAAATTCAACCTCTAATGGAATGAGTACCAGAATATTTTCTGAGAGTAAAGGTTGTAGTCACATAGGATTGGCATCCCGACTTGTACGAATGCCCAGTAAGAGGCAGCCTTACGCTCCTAGTGTCCTAGGAACTTCTTAAGACCTCTGGTGGAATTTCGTTGCCTGTTAGGCCTACAAATTTATTAAATGAAGAAATTAAAATTCTGATAATATGCCTTATTATTTAAAGCGTGCATTGTAATGATTTCAAATTTTAAAAATGCAAATGTAACTCTGACAATATATTAATGTAATTACGGTTAATGTATGCATTGTGCTTCAAAAGGAAATATTGGAAGTATATAAGTACAAAAGAGCACACTTATTAACAATTAAACAAGTAAATAACATCAATGCCGTCAAAAGTTGCATTAATCCTTCTATAAAATAAAATACGAGATAATATAACAATTGTATACATTATTCTATTTCGTCAAAATACTTCTTCCATTTTATTTTCATTCATGAACTTAGACAATTATGGCATTTCAAGGCGTAGATCCTGTCAGAAGTAAAATTGTACTTAACAATACAATTTTGGAGCAGGTGAATAATTTTACATATCTAGGATGCAATATCTCATATGAAGAAAAACGGATGTAAATACAAAAATATCAAATTTTTTAAGAATTTTAGGGTTAATAAATTCTATCTTCAGGCCACAGTTAGTCCAAACACATTCAAGACTACAAGTGTATAAAACACTGGCTGTTCCAACTCGTTTGTATGGTAGCGAAGTATGGACATTGAAATAGAAGGATATACAGAGACTTAGATCTGCTGAAACGAGTTACCTTCGGAGGACTGCAGGATACACACTACTATATCACAAAAAAATGAAGACATCTTAGAAGAATTACACATGGATCCTTTAGAAAACAAAGTAAGTCAAGATGGATGCAACATGTCCATCGAATTGAACATCACAGGATACCCAAACAAATGTTAAGATAACCTGCAGAAATAAGAAGACCAGGACGTCCACTCAAAAGATTTCTGGATGGTGTTTCTCTTGAGGCCGAAACAGGTCAACAAATGGCCTAAATTCGTGAATGTACTATGATGATGATGATGGACATATTTAAGTTAAACTTAACTTTAAATATTTTTTAAATGGATTAAGTTATTTTCTGAAGTTTTATAAGGTACGATTTTTGGAAATTTTAATTTATCCATCAGCTTATCTTCAAAAAATATAAGATACAAAATAATAAACTAATTCGTCTACAAAATATGTTTTTCATATTAACCATTATTGTAATAACTAATATTACTAGTTAAAAATTTGTATTTTTGGTTCCACATTTGCATCCAATCATATTTCAAAATTATTTTATTTTCATCTATTATTTTTAGTTTCAAGAATTCGTCTTAAAACTAAACAAGAATATTAATAATTAGCCATGTATTTGCTTTTATTTTAAGCGCTATACGGATGTTCTATTTAATTTGGACTGAGTTTTTAGCACGAAATACTCATTCAGTTATCGCTTAAATCAAAAAAATATTCGAGGAATACAAAAAAATTGGGATTATAAATTAATATAATTAAAACACAACATTTAACAATCAATATTGATGAACACTATCATAGAAGAATGAATGGTATTTAACATGTCAAGAAATTTAGATATTTAGGATCAACCTTAAAAAAAGACGGTTTATCACAATCAGAAATGGAAAAAAATAATAGCAGATGGACAGAGAGCATGTTGAACTCAGTATTATGGAGGGAAATATCCTTTACACAACAACGACATTTTTATAAGGCCATTAAAGAGAGTATTATATTATATGGATTAGTGACACGGGAAATTAAAAGGTGCCAAGTTAACAAAGATGGATTAATGGAGAAGATCGTCGAAGAAGTCCAGATTATAAAAAAATAGAATCGTTGAAATTAGGAAAACTATGACAAAAAAAGTGTTACAGATAATTGAAAAATGACGATTAAGGCGGTATGGACATCTCAAGAGGATGACATCTGATAGAATCCCTAAGAAAACCTTGGAGTGGTGAAGGATGAGAAAAGAAGAAAGGGAAGAGCACTACAAATGGAGTAGGCGAATTTCATGAAGGTGACGAAAATCCATTTAATTGTGGATAAATTCCTAATATATATATATATATATATATATATGTGTGTGTGTGTGTGTGTGTGTGTGTGTGTGTGTGTGCACTATATAAATAAAAATAAATAAATACTTTTTTAATTATTAATTTTGTTTTCATCATCATGTACCTTTTATGGACTTAAGCCTCTTGTTGATCGGTTTCGGTCTCACTGGAGATGAACGTCAAATAGTCTTTTCATGTAAGATTCTTATCGACTTTTTCCTATTGGTTTATATTTTTGTAGAATATTTCGCACTCAAAATACTATAATGAAATAAAACACAGAATCCTTATTTAATTATATTTAAATTACTCCACTAAAATTCAGTACATAATAGTTATGAACAATTGTGATCTACGCCTACTTTATCAAGCCTGATGGAGTACAGCCATTTTGTCTCATACTCCATTCAACCAGGAAAAATATATTTTATATTACTATAATTTATTATTTTATAATTATCATTATTATCTATCATTATTATGATTTATATTTGATTATGATTATGATTATGATTATGATTATGATTATGATTATGATTATGATTATGATTATGATTATTATTATGATTATTATTATGATTATTATTATGATTATTATTATTATTATTATTATTTATGATTATTATTATGATTATTATTATTATTATTATATTATTATTATTATTATTATTATTATTATTATTATTATTATTATTATTATTATTATTATTATATTATTATTCTTATTATTATTATTATATTATTATTATTATTATTATTATTAATTATTTATAGTTCACTCTCTACAGTGGGTTATAATTTTAAAATTGTTTGGGTTCAGAATATGCGGATATATACAGAAACCTGTACAAACTCAACGAGAGTATGAAATTACAGGATAATACAGAAAAATACGCACGAAAATATTTTTACAATAATAACAATTCTGAAAAGAGCTAATAATAATCGAAACGCAATAATCTAAGTTATTTTATCTTCTTAAAGTGTGAGTTTATCAAATATATTATCGCTTAAGTAGAAAGTATTCTTTATATCTGTACTCAAGCTCTTAAGTTCTCTTCAAATGTATTAAAAACTGTAATGTGAAATAAAAAGATAAAAAAAATAAGAATAAAGGACACTTTAAGTTTTATTATTTCATTCAGACGGTAACAAAATTGCTCTTTATGCTCGTATATAAGAATGTAATGAAGTTTTTGGTTAAATGCCAGATTTCAATTATACTCTACAAGCATTTCATTCTCCCACATACTACTGTTGACCTCGTCGCTACTCCAGAATACATTCGGAAGAGGGTAAAAACAAATTTAAATCAGTCTTGACCCCTTGAGACTAGACTCACCGGTTTCAAGTCCCTTAACAACAATCTGAACACTTGAAAAGATCACCCGAAGTTTGTATGTTTGTGTTATATTACTCCAAGTGGTTTATAACTACATACAAAAGGGAATACTGGTAACTTAGAAAATTTTCCATTTCGTTCTTATTTTGTAGTTATTTATTGATTGTTTTATTCGAAATCCTACAAAACAGATATATATATTTAATACACAAGTGATCTTCTTGGTGATATAATATTAAAATATATATGTAGTCAATATGCCCATTTCACCAATTAATGTTTTAAAATGGTCAACAAGTTTCTACAGCCATTAGTCAATATCTGGTCTTGAGAATGACAGCTTGGCTGTAGAAACTTGTTGACCATTTTAAAACATTAATTGGTGAAATGGGCATATTGACTACATATATATTTTAGATATATATATATATATATATGTTATAATTAAATGTTTAACATTGAGCAATGCAAGCTTAATATGGAATGATAAGAAAAATAAATGCCTGGACGGGATTCGAACCCGGATCCGGGTTCGAATCCCTTCAAAGCATTTATTTTTCTTATCATTCCATATATATATATATATATATATATATATATATATATATATCATCATCCGGTATCATGGCAGCTGCCGCCGTCTTCCGGAAACCAAACGCCATTCCTCTCTATCCATCCATCGATCTTCCTCCATTCCTCTGATATTCATAGCTGCTTGTACCCCTTCTATCCAAGTTTTCTTCGGTCTTCCTCTCTTCCTCCTTTCCATTGGGATCCATTCCATAACAATTTTTGGCAACCTTTGCTCTGGCATTCGTTTGACATGACCATACCACTGCAATCTTTTCTTTTCTATGATGTCTATGATGTCCGGCTCCTCTTGTACACCCATAATTTCCCTTATTTCTTTATTTCGTATTCTATCCATTCTAGATTTTCCAGCTGATCTTCTTAAAACATCCATTTCTGTACTTAAAATTCTTTTCATTTCCCTGGTAGGAATTTGCCAGACTTCAGCACCATATGTTAAAATGCTCTGAATTATGGTTTGATATATTTGTAATTTTCTATTTTTTGTAATATTTTTGCTCCACCAAACAGAGTTTAAAGCATTTATTGCTTGTTTTGTTTGTGCGATTCTATTTTTAATTTCCACTGTGTTATCGCCTGAATGGTCTAATTTTGTTCCTAAATAAGTGCATTCAATACTAGGTTTTAGTTCTTCTCCATTGTTGAAATTTATATTTTCCATTTCTTCTCCTATACACAGATATTTAGTTTTCTCAATGTTTATATAAAGTCCCCATTTTTCATATTCTTCTTTTAGTTTTTTAGCCATATATTCTATGTCATCGTGGTCTTGTGCTATTAATACCTGGTCATCTGCAAAATTTAATGAATATACATGTGTATTTTGGATAGGTATGCCCATTTTTTGACATTTTTTCCTCCAGTCTCTTAGCACTCTTTCGAGATAAATTTTAAATAGAGTTGGAGATAAACTGCAACCTTGCCTTAAACCTTTTGTAATAGTACATCCCTTTGTTATATGATTTCCAACTTTTATTTTCGAAATAGATCCTTTGTATAATGCTTTTATAGCTTCTACTATATATATATATATATATATATATATATATATATACAAAACAATGGATCGGTCCGGAAAGGTGTATAATGTTTTAATTGTTTTGACAGTGTGATACTGAATAAAATGTACATAATTCTATATTTTCATATTATAGTTTTTATATTCTCTATTACATCTCAAGGGAATTTTACCATGAAATTTATTAATACTGAATAAAGATTGACACTAAGAAATTAGGACTGGAAGTAAATATCAATAAAACTAAATATATGGTCACACGTCGAAATACATTATATAATGGAAATGAATGAAAAATGAAGGAAATTTTGAGGAAGTGGCTGAATTCAAGTACCTAGAAACAATAATCTCAAATAGGAATGAGATGCACAAGGAAATTAAACATAAGCTCAATTCTGGAAATGCGATCTATTATGTATTACAGACTTTTGAAGTCCCAACTCCTTTCAAAAAACGTTAAACTGAAAACATATAAAACTATTATTCTACCAGTTATATTATATGGATGCGGAACATGGACTCTTACTTTAAGGGAGGAAAGGAGATAACGAGTGTTTGAGAATAAAGTACTTAAGAACATTTTGGACCAAAGAGAGATGAACAGACAGGTGAATGGAGAAGACTGCTTAACGATGAACTGCATGATCTTTATAAGAAGCCAGATATAATAAGAACGGGTAAGTCTCGTAGACTGCGATGGACAGGACATGTGGCAAGTATGGGGAATGAAAGATGTGCATGGAAGCTTCTTGTAGGAAAACCAGAGGGAAAACGCCCAGTTGGTAGACAAAGAATGAGGTAGGAGAATAATGTTAACTATTATTTGAGGGAACTAGATTATACAGGGAATGATTGGAAAGCATTAGCTCATGTTAGGGATGTATGGAGAGCTTATGTCCGTGCGGTTATGAATCTACGGGTTCGATAGTGCCAGTGAGTAAGTAAGTAAATATTGAATAAATATACAATATTCACATAAATATATTTTAATCGTTTGTTAAATCTTGAATTACTTTTTTTACTCCTTATTCCAAATAGGGCTATAAGACGTATACTTTGTGATAGGTCTTAAAATATTTTCTTCCAAGCTGTCATAAATCTATCAGCCGAAGCCGTCCAAAATGGAGATATCATAGAACAAAGGCGATATGCCAGTAAAACCCAGTGGCGGCCGCTCCTTAATATGCTGAGGTGCTGCAGCACACTTAATTGTGAGGAGGAAAAAGTACTAACAAAAAAATAAATAATTACATTTTAAACAGCGCGGGTTTCTTTACCTATGCTGGCTTTTCAGGCACTCTACTTGGTCTTTATAATTTCCAATGTCTTTGGAATGTGCTGTGGATCGTACAGCAGTATTGAATCTCGTATCGAGCGTGCGCAGAAACCAAATTTTATTTTTCTGAATTTTCCATCGTATCTGCGCGCGTGCGCAGAGACTAAATTTCGTTTCATCTGTTTCGTCGCGTCTGAGGCTGTCATTTCTCCAGCCCGATGTGAAGAATGCGATTTCTATGTACTGTTGTACTGATTAATTTTTTATATCAATACGGTTTTTTTCTTAGTTTTCATTTTAATGCAAAATTTTACCTCTTATTTTTTCCTGCTATAGGCATTTTGCATTTATTAGACATACAGTAACAGAAAAAAAATATTGATATTTAATTGTTTCTGAGTACGTTTAGCATAACTTAAGAAAATACAGTTGGCAACACTATCACATTTTCGCGCGGTTCTCCTCTCCAAACGTTTGTTCATACAGTATGCATATGTATGTTTTCTGTTCTGAACGATGCAGTGCAGTTTGAAAGTAAAGTGAAATTTGATTGGTTCGAAGTGCTATAAATTATAATTACAATTTGAAAGAGGTATGTTATACTTATAAGGGATGGGGAATTCAGTAGACAATTTATTAGAAACATCTTCCTCCAGCAGACAATTCGAAGAGAAAATTCAAATAGAACAATTAGATAGGTCTATACCGAACCTTATTATAGAAAATAAATAAAATAAATAAATCGACTTACACACGAAAGTTCAACAGACAGTTGTACAATCATGATTGGGTGTGTGGATGGGCCCAATGACACTGTGAATGATCTCTTGTTTCCCATGCCTACTTTTCGGTAACAATAATGCAAGGATTACAATCGGTGTGACAGATTTAGGGCATCTTAACGTGCTAATTAAAACACAGTGAAAAATGTGAAACACATGGATAATTTTATACATCTTAGTGTATTAGGAATGTGAATATTGCAACACAGATAAGTCGTGTCTATCATGAACACATAGAACAACATAATGGGCAAGTAAAATATATATATATATATATATGTACTTTCTAGAATAATTTATTGTATCAAATTCTGTGGTGTCTTTGAGTTCGCGTTAAGGAGACATGATGACTGTGACATGTCTGATAATTCGGGAGTTTTCTTGGGATAAACGTATTTAATTTCTAGTGTAGACAATGCAGTGAAATAACACATGAAATCTGAAATCAGATTTTTGAGGGGATATCAAAAATCTTCTAAAATTAATTGTTGAATTGTATATTGGAAACTCATCGCAAGTTGATAATAGAAGAAAAGAAACGAGCCGAATTATAGCAATAATGGCCCATGAGACCACAGATATTTCCGATCAGACACTGTCCGCGATGGTGTTTCGCTAGAAGATGAGAGATTAATGGTGTTCCATATGAAACATTCTAGAGATTTTTTAATCCCGAGGGACAAAACGCGGATGCAATTTCTAAATGAATTTTAAATGAATTAGATACAATATTCAAGGATTCACCGCACGAAATCATAGCTCAAGCCTATGACGGTGCAAATGTAACGATTGTGGAACAGGAGGAGCCAAAACAAAAATAAAACATTTTCCTAATGCTCATTTCATTCACGGTTATGCGCACCAACTGAAAATAATGCAAAATGATGCATCCCAGAATCAGTCAGCGTGTGTCAGATAACTTATCCTTGTTTTCACATCAAGGTCACCGCAGCGAGTATCAGTACTACACGCTGTGACGGCTCGTTGGATCCCTTGCGGACCACAAACAAAGTGGAATTTCAAATCGAGTACTGTTAATATGGTATTCGAATACAAGGACAGTTTGATTGTTTATTAAATTTAAAGAAAACAACCTCGAACATGGCTTGTCAAGAAGCTTGTCCTCCCTTAAAAGAATAAAAAAACTTTCCTTAACACAATGTTACAAGAACGATTAAGTGCACTTGAAGTTCTTTCAATTGAGAAGACTTGCTTTTCCAACAATAGAAGGGTTCGACGCCAGAGTGATTGATAAATTCTATAGTAAGAAGAATCGTCATATGGACTTTATTTTTCGCCGTTGAGTGAGTAGTATAATTTTTATTTATTTGTTTATACGATATTTCATGTTCATTTTTACAGCACACTCCAGTTTTTCAGCACCAGCCGCCACTGGCAAAACCCCCATTAGTTCAGTTCTGAAATTTTGCGAGGTTGTCACAGTATCTCTTTCAAGTATGTTTCTTCAGTTTTTGTCGGTATTTGTTTGTACACTGGGAAAGATGGCAACTCTGTCAACAATATTTTCGCCATATGTTTACAAGGGTGTGAGTTGAGTTTAGGTAGTGGAAAGGGAGGGCTGCCCTTGAAATAAAGTATTTTAACAATAGTATTTCACAATCGTATTCAAATAAATGCGGTAATGTTTATAAGTAACAATTTTATATTAATTTTTTCGGAAACGTATCCTTAAATAATCATGGCCTGTAGAAGCTAAATATATCTGAATGAAAGGAATGTAAACTTTTAGATATTCTTGAAGGAAGTGAAATTGATTTTAGAAGAAAGAAGAGAAGACCAGACACCAAAAAATCTCATCCACAAAGTCTTGTATAGACTAACCACGACATTATGTACACCACTCGATATCTGACAAATACTTTCTGTTCAGGGCCAGTAATTCTCTGTGGGGTCGAGCCCCTCCTATACATGAAAGAGAGCAATGGGGTGGAACAACTTCCCTTATTTGCTTCCCCATTTCGCGCGAGGGGATTAAGTGATGCATTCAAGTAGGGGATGTCAAAATAGTTTTGCCAACAAAGCACGGTCTTCAAGTAATATTAATTTAATTTAAGAGCGAAATAAAAAAAAACTTTCAATAATTCTCATATTAATAACTTTCTTCCGTATGAATTTTAATTGAATATCATACAAACACCCTGAGTTATCGTGTGTACTGGATAATCGGTACATTATTAAAATTTCGTAACTCCTCATTTATATAACTTATATTTTTTTTAATTCTTGAAACTATAATTGAGAGGTGTGGGTGAAAAACTTCATAATCCACAAAACGGTTTTACTGATACAAATAAGATTGTAGTCTGACATGAGACTAAATTTGTTTTGAATTTTTCTTTCACTGCCAGAGAGAAAGGAATTTGATTTTTTTATTATACAAACAAAAACATATTTCAAAAGTTAATGAAGAAGTTAATGCAGAAAAATAATTGTTGAGAAATATGAGGATTTTTAAAGCTTTTCGCTCAAATCCCTGAATTATGATTTTGTACATGTTTTAATATATCTTCAAATAATTATAAATATAAACTTAACCGTTCAAATATGTGATAAGGTGGACTAAGACAAATTTTAAGCTTATTTTAGGATTTTATTATTATATTATGTATATTATTATTATTATTTATTATATGATTAAGGTAGAATATGTTTATCACTCACCTCATATGGATTCTTCTTATTTGATTATAAACCTAGTTTCGGCACATAGTTTTTCTGTTATGTTCATCATCAGTATCATCACGACCGTTGTTCTGTTCTCTTGACAGAGGTGTCCTTTTTCCCTTCTTTCCATTTGTGCTTGACTGAAAAACCTCGAAACATGTTGGTCATTCTCACCGGGAATTTTTCAAAGCTTTCAAATTCCCGGTGAGAATGACCTGGGTGTTCGAGGTTTTGTCTAGGCAGCTAATGGATTAAAGAGGAGAGCAGGACAAACTCTTCAAGACGACATTGAACAAGGTTCGTGAGGATTACTGCGGATGGAACAGAAACTATGTTTGTCGAAACTAAGTTATAATCATAATTAAGAAGAACCATTATATGAGTGTCGAGTGATAAATTAAACATATTCTACCATTAATGAATATACCTCATATGTGAGAATTCCTAAAATAAGTAATTATTATTATTATTATTAGCCTATTATTATTACTATTATTTTATTATTATTATTATTATTATTATTATTATTATTATTATTATTATTTCCACCGCTGTGGTCTCGAGGTAGCTGCTTCCTTGTCACTCAGCAGGCTAGGGTTCAATTCCCGGTCGGGACAAGCTCCTAGGTGAGGTTTTTTTTCGCGTTTTTTTCCTCACCTGTAAGACAAATGTCAGGAAGCTTAAGGCCCAACGGCCCCCGAAAATCATCCGGCTACCATCATCATCCTTATTATCATGATTATCCCTCACCGGTTCGGTGTGGAAAGCAACGGGAAGCTAGCACACCTATATTCCCTAGTAAAACTGCAAAGCATAGCATGAAAATGCCATGATTACAGTAAAAAACCTGCCTTCGGGCTGAATTACTATGGATGGATTATTGTTATTATTATCATTATTACTATCAACATCGTTACTATTATCATCATCATCACCACTAACAAAACACTATCACAACAGACAAGATATAACATTAGTTTGTAAAACTGAACCTTTTACCTAGCAATTACATATATATTACTTCCTCTGAAAGAGTCTGCACTACACTAGCATTATGAACAATGTGTACTAATATTGAATTATGGACCTTTATTGTGACATTTAATTTCATTCTCTTCGAATTATGGGTAAAGTAACATCATTACTTGATATTAAATTACGATGCAACATCATCCTCCCTGAAAAAATAAGATAAACCTACTTAAAGGACCTCCCAAGGAACAGTCATCAGCATTCCACAATAAACTACAGCCTACAAAGAGTAACATGCATTATTATTCGAAAAGAGATATAAATCAACCATTATCGCCATATTAGAAAACATTATTATTATTATTATTATTATTATTATTATTATTATTATTATATCTCGCTCTTCAAACAAAAACAAAAACATATAAAACATTTCTCAGACCCATAATTACGTACAGCAGTGAGACTTGGCTACTGATTAAAGATCAATAAAATAAACGTAACATAATATTTGAAATGAAAATCTTACGCAGAATTTTCGAACCGACATGTAATCATGCCATTTGGTGCATTAAATGCAATGATAAACTATAGAGAGCGTATAATGCTACCGATCTAGTCAAGGTGATTAAAACTCAGAATAAGAAGCCTGGGTCAACTTTTCAGAGAAAAAAATCAGATACATCCCGTTAAGTAACTTTAGATAAAATTTATGATAAATGAAAAGTTTACCATCACATTGTGAATAATGCGGATCACGATTTCAGGGTAATGGTAGTGAATGAGTGGAGTAAGCTGGTAGAAGACAGAGGGGAATGGAGATATATTGTTGGAGCGATGGGCACGGCTACTAACAGCTGTAGCATCAACTATTATTATATTGTTATTATTATTATTATTATTATTATTATTATTATTATTATTATTATTATTATTATTATTATTATTATTATTATTATTATTATTATTATTATTATTATTACCAAAAGTGTTAGTACTCTTTTTTTCCTGAAAACCTTGTATATATTTCAAGAAGAAATATCTTGATATCAAGAGAAAGGCAATCGAGCAATTTCAAAGTTACTGTCAGAAAACTAAATTATTTTGCATTACATGTTATTATCATTTAACATTCCTTGTTATTATTTGATTAATTGTCCACAGCTGTGGTCTCCAGGTAGCGTGCTGCCTTGTCACGCAGCGGGTCCGGGTTCGATCCCCGGTCGGTACAGTTTTTCTGGGTGAGGTTTTTATTGGGGTCTTTCCTCACCTGTAACACAAATATCAGGAAAACTTTAAGGTCCAAACGGTCCCCGAAATCATATGGCAATCATTATCATCCTTATCATTATCATCATCACCCTTCACCGGCGTGCAAAGCAACGTGAAGCTACCACACCTACAATTCCCTAGTAAAGCTGCAAAGCATAGCATGAAAATGCAGTGAAAGACCTGCCCTCGGGCTGTATTACTATGAATGGATGGATTTGATTAATTATGTGTTTTAATATATATGTGACAGGGGATATCGTTGCTTTTTAACTCCTTGGTTAATTTATCTAATATAATTTCTTATGATCCACCACTGTGGTCTCGAGGTAGCGTGCTGCCGTGTCACGCAGCGGGCCTGGGTTCGGTCCCCGGTCGGGGCAGTTTCTCTGGGTGAGGTTTTTATCGGAATTTTTCCTCAGCTGTAAGACAAATGTCGGTCCCCGAAATAATATGGCCATCATCATCATCCTTATCATTATCATCATCATCATCCTTCACCAGTGTGGAAAGCAACAGGAACTTACCACACCTACAATTCCCTAGTAAAACTGCAAGCATGGCATGAAAATGCTATGACTGCAGTTAAGGACCTGCCTTTCGGCAGAATTACTATGGATGGATGGATGGTGGTATTATTAATGTTTATAAGGTAAATATGCCTGTTTCCGTGATATCCCTAATTCTGTGATATTTAAATGCAAATTGATGTAACGGAATTAAATGTTTTATAATGTAGTGCATATCAACCTGCAGGAAGAAGAAGACCAGGACGTCCACTCAAAAGACTTTTGGATGGTGTTTCTCTTGAGGCCGAAACAGGTCAACAAATGGCCTAAATTCGTGAATGTACTATGATGATGATGATGATGATGATGATGATGATGATAATGTAGTTCCTGGTTTACCCGTGATATGACATAAGCTTCCTCATTTTCATTTTATTCTGTTGCCCTGCCTTTTATAAAAAAAATACAAAGCCTCAAAAGATGCCGTGAATTTTAAAGTGTTTGAAGTTGATCCTGAATCTTTCACTCAGCCTCTCCTTAGATGAGAAAATAAATAATCAATGAATCAGGACGAGAATTATTATTACACTTAGGTTAAACACCGTACGATGAAATAATCGTCGTAGATATATGAAATTCATATTCAATCGAATCGGGAGATTACAAGGAATTCGATTCTTATATAATTAAATTAAAACGGGTTGATAGGATCCTGAATAAACTATCAGTCATTTATTGCAGAAAACACTTAACAAAAGCCGATAAAGGTAACATAACGGTACTAATGATCAAGGACGATTATATTGAAAAAACGAAACAATTCATAGATGAAAATAAATTCAAGAAAATCGACAAAGATCCAACAGCTATATTTAACAGAAAATTAAAAGAACTAACTCAATGAATTTAACAAATATGCAAATAAGTTCATAAACAACAATCCAACGGTACCGATAATGAAAGATTTACCTAAAATACACAAAACCAATAACCCAATGCGACCAGTAGTAAACTGCATTAACGCCCCCAACTACATAATTTCTAAATTAATTGCACAAAAACATAAAAAAGACATGAAATTATAAGATAAATACACAATAGAAAACATATGTGATTTATCAGATAAACTTAAAAATATAGAAATAAACAAGAATACGAAAATAGCGTCATTTGACATAAAGAAACTATACACTAACATTCCAATAAATGAAACTTTAAACATAATAAAAAACAAACTAGATAACAGTAACTTAAATATAGACTACATGATTATTTATGAAAATGAGAACAGAAAAGAAAAGGAAATTTTGCTAGAACTAAACAATATACATCCTAAAATATAATTTACGGAGGAGACAGAACTTAATAACAAAAACTATCTAGACCTCACCATAACGAAACACATAGAAAAGAAGAAACTTCAAGAGTATTTTCCGCAAATCTACAAATAATATGCTCACTATTAATAACAAGTCTAGACACCCATACCAACATAAAATCAACACATTTAATAGTTTAATCAACAGAATGTTAAAATTACCCTTGAACAAAACAAATTATAACAAAGAACTACATCATCATCATCAATGGCAGGCATGGATTAGGCCATTGGCCTGTTCCGCTTCAGGAAAGAAATTGATCCTCCATCTCTTCTTAGGTCTTCCTGGGTCTCTTCGCCCTGTGGGTCTGTAGTTCAATAGCTGCAGAGGTAGTCTATCGTTTGGCATTCTCAGAAGGTGTTCATGCCAATTATTTTGATATTTTTGAATGATTTCAGTTATTGCTGGTGTGTTGAGAGCTTTGCGGATATCTTCATGAATGATTTCAGTTATTACTGGTGTGTTGAGAGCTTTGCGGATATCTTCATTACGTATGTGATCATAAAGCGTATAACCCGCTAAAGGTCTTAATAACTTCATTTCTGCAGCTACTATCCTATTTAATTTACCTGTAGTAAGAGTCCAGGTTTCAGAACCATAAAGTAGAGTTGGAAGAGCCATTGTTTTATAAAATTTTAGAATTGTATCTGGACGTACTTTTCGGAAAAGAATGCTTTTTATTGTTCCTATAAGTTTTAGAAATTTGACAAATTTTATGTCTATATCTTTACATGTGTCGTAGGAAAGATTGCAGCCAAGATAAGTAAAGTTATTAACTTGTTCTATTATACTGTTGTTAATAACAATTTCAGTTCGTATCGGTATTTTCCCTTGAAACGCCATAGTTTTTGTCTTACCGAAATTTGTAAATTATAATCTTGGGTTATATTTGAAAATCTATGTACTGCTCTTTGTAGGTGATCTTCAGAACTACAATATCTTAAAAACATGGCAAAAAGCAACGGATTTCAACAAACAAATCATTGATAAGCTTATAAAGAAACAAAAAAGAAAAATGACGTAAACAATATAACAAAACTTGAAAGAGAATCTGATAATAACAACACATGAATAACATTAACATACAGGAAATTAAACCACAAAACTAGCCAGAACGTTGAAAAAGATAAAAACATTAACATAGCTTATAAAACAGGAAACAAATTAAACAATATAATACACAATGGTATAGAAGAACACAACAAATTCAACAATAAGGGAGTCTACAAACTAACGTGTAAAGATTGTAATACATTTTATATTGGCAGGACAAGCAGAAATTTCAATACAAGATATAAAGAACACTTAACAGTTCATACACGCAGGTGATAAATCAAGCTATGCTAAACATCTCATTAACGCAGGTCATCGAATTAACACAATTGAAAATACTCTCACGATAATCCACCGTGAAAACATTCCAACTAGGATAAATATATTTGAAGACCTCGAAATTATAAAGCAAACAAACAACACCTCACTTCTCAATGAGAACGCACCCCAGTCAAACCCATTATACGAGATCGTCAAAAACAAGTCAGTTGCTGCAAACAATTGGAGTATACATCACCGTACACAACAACAACGAGAAGCGGAATCTCAGCCTGCCGAAGATGGAAGATAACTTCCGAAAGCGCTCCAGTTAATTTTATATACAATATTTTAACAAAGTTGAGGACGACGGCACCTGCCAACTGGCACATTTTAATTTTTAATTTTCATCATAGAATTATAAGACGTTTCTTTGTAGACCAGCAATCTCAACATCTTAAACTCAGTTTCGCAGACAACAGACAACAAAGGGCGATTTATGGTTTGGAAACTACAGCGTGAACGTAAACAACCCACTACAGACAAATAAACAAAGACGGGAAAAGACGGTTTACAGATGCAAGAGAGCATCGGCCTTAAGCAAGCTCAGAAGACACGCGGGAAACGGTCACTGATCCAAAATAAGTTATATAACGAACTAAATGGGTTTTTTCCAGATTAGGACTATACGTGAACTTATGGTAAAACTGTATTTTTAGAAAGGCGTATCTAACTGAAACTTGGTGGAGTCATGTCCTATCAAAACACGGCGATCCCTTCCTAAAACACAGGGAATGGCGATCAGCCAATCTAAAAAATTGTTATATTACGACAAGATAATGACCTCATGACGACATAATTACAGGTTTTGAGATAACCACTCAAACGATGTTAAGTTAGTTCTTCGTAACTCGCTGATACAAAAAGTTAAAAGACGCTCATCAAGACCGCAGTTGAAATATACTTACCGACGTAGTTGTTATTAAACGGCTCAATGGCCGCCACGTAGTACGTTAGTTGAAATAGGCTCACCTGGACCGGAGTTGGAATTTAATAATCGACATGATAACTTCGCGATCATTTTACTACTTATAAATAACTCGGTTGTGATAGTCATTCAGACATTCCATTCTGAAATTTAGACTCGATCCTGAGGCCATTACTTCATTCAACAATGGATATGTATAATTGTATTTCGTATCCGCAGTGTCAACTTCAATAATAAATCATATTTATTAAAATTCGTCTAACATAGCATTGTGTCGGCCTGATCATTTGCTTTCCCTATAGTAAAAGAACCTCAGCTCTACCAATATCCAATCTGAGCAACCCAAGTTCTCACACATGGAGAATTCCTTTGATATTCCTGGCGCCCAAACATCCTTTTAATTAACCACTAAACTAAAAACAGAAGAACCCGTACAAAACTCCTGCAAAGTATATTTTTTGTGACTGTCATTGATTAAATGTTCTATATTTTTGGTAAATGTCTTAATAGTAATATAACATTATAATGTTTTATTTTAACATCAACTAAACCAACTTATACACGAGTCGTAACAATATAAAATGTTTATAATGGTACAGCAGCTTTCTCATTTACGATTTTTATGTTTCTATGATATGAGTCTAACTCTCGTGCTATACCATGTGAATGCAGACAGTAAGAAGAAAAATTCTTAACGTATTAATAACCTTTCATATTTGTACATTACGTAGGAATCCGTTATATTAAAATCACAGTTTTTACTCATTAACAGGGCGATAATAATTAAACCTTTAGGCTATACAGGCATTTTATTGAAACCACGTACCTAAATTAAATTCTTCATTGTTCGTTAAATTATTGAGTTTTTTG
Organism: Diploptera punctata; assembly: GCA_030220185.1. NCBI lineage: Eukaryota > Metazoa > Arthropoda > Insecta > Blattodea > Blaberidae > Diploptera > Diploptera punctata. Next base: position 40,311 of record JASPKZ010001211.1, on the reverse strand, counting down.
TATTCTGAATATTCGTTTTTTATTTCTCTAAAATATTATCATTATCAAATTATTATTCTTATTAACATATTATTATTATTATCATTATTTATTATTATGATTACTTCATGTTCATTTTTATGTTTACAGACGACAATATTTTTGCTAGAAAGTAGGACTAGTAAAATTTTTACAGACATTTTATTACCGTGTATTATGTTAATATTATTATCTAATGTTAAGTATATATTTAGAGGAAACTAGGTCTAAATATTGTAATATAAGTATACTTTTGTTTTGTATTTGCCGTCATATAATTTCTAATACTGGTTATAAACTTTAATAAAAAGGAGAATTTAGTATTATTTTTAATTTATGAACTTCTGTTTTCATATCACGGAATTAGGAACTCACTCACGACGTTAGGATACTACTATTAGGAATTTAGGAGCCATATAAACGATTTAGGAATCTTTATCTTGGAGAAAATAATGAAGCATTTGGGGATAACTGTACATCGATTTGGAGTGAATTCGAAAAATAATCTCGTGGAAGATTCATATCACATTCCTGTATTCATATTTTGTCACTATTATCTAAAATGTTACATTTTCACAACAGTTCAAACATCTATCACGGAATTAGGCACTCTTACCCTATTTACTTTTGTATTAATATAGATGCTCCGTATTGCAGTAAGTGTTTCTATACTCCAGCTTCAAGCGCATTGCGTTTTAAAGTTGTACAGTGTATAATGCTTAATCTGCAAATATCTGTGTAAATTATATTCGTGGAGTTTTTGTATAATTTCTATATACTGAAAATTCCAACAATGTATTAGTTGTATATAAATAATAAATCATTCTAAATTAATTTATAAAACATAAAAATGGGATTATTCCGCATAGCTTATGTTAAAAATTTAGCTACTAGAAACTTATATTCAGTTCTCAACTCCTTTAAAAATTATTTAATTATAACTGTAGTGTTCTTTCGGGACTAAAACCATCTATATATTTTAAATTTCTAAAACCAGATTATTACTATCTCATATAATCTGGTTCCCATCAATATGACCCCTCACTCTCAACGGAATTTGTTCTAGCAATTTTACCAATGTTGATCTCGTCCAGAAACATTAATAACTCAAAACAGGTGCCGAAACCCATCTTGTGTGCCTTTACATCACAAAAGTATTTTGTCGTAATTGGAAAAAAGTTAAAAATTTGAAATTAAGTGAGGTCACTAGGAGATATTATTGTGAATTTTGTCAGGTTGATGAGACTGAGTATTAGAGATACGCAGCAAGATTTCAAGATAAAAGTCTTTCAAAATTAATATTATTTGCCAAAAAAGGAGAGAGTAAGACTAGAGGACGACCAAGGAAAAGATGGCTGGACATCGTTAAGAAGAACATTACAAGTTTTGATTCAATGAATGCAAAATGAAAGCTAAGATGGAGAACATGGGAAAGTGTTATGAGAGAATTCAAGGTTAATTTTGAACTGCAGAGATTAGTAGAATACAGAGAAGAATGTAAAATTTTAGAGAAAATTAATGAATAATCTGCTGGAACTAGCAATGCTAGTTATAATTTTTGGAGTACGGTAAATCGTTTAATTGGAGAGGAGTGTCTGGTTGTTAGTATAATGTATACCAATACAAATTCTCTAATCTATGCTCTCCAAGCATCCTTTAACCAACATTCTGTGAGACAGGTGACTGAAAGCCCCTGTATTCAATATCTAACACGTAATTCAATTATGTGTGATTACAACACTTGCAAATAGATTCGTGCGTTTGGCAATAACTACACAATTAAGATAACTCTGTAACTCAATAATTTATTGAAATGTTAAAAAAATATGTTAAGCATTCCGTACTTCAATTATTTTAATAACGTGTTTATGGTTTACCAGCCGCCTTGCATATTCTGATCTTAAACAATGTATTGAAATAAAAATGTAATCCGTATTTGTATTAAATAATTCTGAAGTATCTATTACAGTGATCTTATTGGCCACCTACACATACGTATTATTTTATTTTTCTAAATCAGCTTCTTTCCGGTTTTTTACTATTTCATTTATGAATTCACACGTCATTCACTTTAAAAAGGAACTAAATTCTTTATCATATTCAATGAGACAGATACTAGAGGATTATAATGTTAAGTGATCACTACAATGGAAACAAATTTGTCCAAATAATTTAGACAAATTTTATTGAAGTTATCTAAGAATATAAGAATTGAAATAATTGAATTTTGTTTATCCGCAGCACCAGCAGTAGCAGCACTAATAGTTTAAATAATAGTGATGGTGGTAGTATAAGTACCAGTAATAGCAGCAGTAATAATAATAATAATAATAATAATAATAATAATAATAATAATAATAATAATAATAATAATAATAATAATAATAATAGCAGTAGTAGTAATAATAATGTAAAGAATAATAGTTGCAGTAGTAGTAATGTGGCATAGTTACTAATAGTAGTGGTGAAAATATATAAAACTATTATTCTACCAGTTATATTATATGGGTGCGAAACATGGACTCTTACTTTAAGGGAGGAAAGGAGATTACGAGTATTTGAGAATAAAGTTCTTAGGAAAATTTTTGTATCAAAGAGAGATGAACAGACAGGTGAATGGAAAAGACTACATAACAATGATCTACATGGTCTTTATAGGAAGCCAGATATAATAAGAACAGTTAAGTCTCGTAGACTGCGATGGGCAGGACATGTTGCACGTATGGGGAATGAAAGACGTGCATGGAAACTTCTTGTAGGAAAGCCAGAAGGAAAACGCCCAGTTGGTAGACCAAGAATGAGGTGGGAGAACAACATTAACTATGATTTGAGGGAATTAGATTATACAGGGAATGATTGGAAAGCATTAGCTCAGGATAGGGATGTATGGAGAGATTATGTCCGCGCGGCCATGAACCTACGGGTTCGATAGTGCCAGTGAGTAAGTAAGTAGTGGTAGTAATAGTAATAAGCAGGAGTTACGGTAATAATAGCAGTAGCAGTATTATCAGCAATAATAAAAAAAAATTCCTGGCGCGACAGGCCTAGATGGCCCTTAGCCTACCAGCCGGCTGCTGGCATCTCATCCACATGTGTCAGTCACAAAGGTAGATGATCAGCCAGTGTAGGGGTGACATGTGTTCAGCATGTCGAGTCCCCCAGACGTTATAGCTGGTTTTCTTAACCTGGAGCCGCTACTTATTGTAGCTACCCAAATGCATCACGATGCTGGGTGGGCACCGGTCCCATACTGGTCGAAATACCATGAGAAAATGTCTTCCCCCATGGAGACTCGAACCAGCGCAAGTCCCGTAGCTCTGCGCCAAGGCTTCCTGCCTTAACCACTCGGCTACGGCGCGGGACTCAGCAATAATAGTAATAGTATTACTAGCAGTATTAGCACTATTTAATAGTAATGGTATAGTAATATCCCTAGTAGTATAGTGATACCACTACTACTACCATCAGCAGTATTGGTAGTAGCAACAGCAGTAGTTGTAGTTAGAGTAACGCGAGCTTTTATTCTATTTCGACTGTATAATTTATTCCCTCAAATGGTTGCATCGTAAATTGTATCCATTATGGATGTGATTATTAGAAAAACATCTTATAAACTTTTAATCCAAGACTTGGGCCGGATATGAACCGGCACGATTTTGAGTCCATTAACGCAGTACCGGAGAGAATTTCTTGGTGATGTATATTAATATCAGTATACGGGATTATTGGGTAGGAAAATTCAAGCACACGATTTATTTTGTAGGGGAATTAAAACATGTGGATTACCTATTTAAAAATACACAGCTTTGTCTAATCTAACGTTCACAGATTTAACCTTGAGATCAATGAACAATACTGAGCACAACTTTAAAATAACCGTGACAATTTGCAGTTATAACCAATTGCTAGACATAAGTTTGTGTTTTCTTGAACAGTATTGAAACTCAATCAGAACACTTAAACAATGTAATTATACGTCATTAACCGTCTGGCACAGTGTTAATTACTCAAGTTTCAAACAACTTTCTACACAACTCACTGCAAACTTAAATCAAGCACCGCCGACTTTGATACATCTTACCTGTTCTCTATAGGAAGCAACTAATCACAAGTTTTCAACTCCGATAGACAAATTAATAGAGTTAAAACTGCATTAATAATCATTCATTTTCCGAGATGTATTTCAACTTTTACTCGCAAATTTAGGATATACTTATAATTGTACGATAATAATCAAATCCATTGAAAAACTTGTTCAAAGGAAACTTCAGTAATTTAATATGTAATTAGACACAAAGTATATGTGAACATTATCACGATAAAATTGTTACGACTGCTGTGTCACAGTTTTGTTACAACATAATACATGACTTAAAAGGACCTATTCCATATCTTATATACGAGTATAAAAATTAATGTTTGTTTGTTTGTATATTTGTTCGTTTGTTCGTGCTTTATGAGCGGCCATACCGTTGATCCTATTGCGATGGGTTTTTTTTGCAAAATGTTCATGAAATTCCCGGGATGAACATAGGCTATAAGAGAGTTGTGATACTCAACTCCTACACCCTTAAAAATCACCCTTTGTAGTGGGAAACGTGAAAAAAGTAGATCTTTGGACGCTTAAATGGCTTACGCTGCCTAAACCATAATAAATACACAAAATTAATGTACACAGAATTCAATATCTCAAAAAGCTCTACAAAAAAGTCCATGACAGCATATGTTTATCTCTTACGGATAACTCACAATACCCATTGTTGTCTTTCATTGATACCAAGAGTCCCTTATATCTTACGGATAACTCATAATAACCATTTTTGTCTTTCATTGATACCAAGAGTCTCGCGCCGTAGCCGAGTGGTTAAGGCAAGACGTCTTGGCGCAGAATTACGGGACTTAAGCTGGTTCGAGTCTCTACGGGGGAAGAAATTTTTCTCATGAAATTTCGGCCAGTATGGGGCCGGTGCACAGTGGGTCAGAAATTAAATCTAGCTGGGGGAGAAAAAAAAACTGTTTTCACTCACTCTCATCAATTTATTTATTTTCACTCTAATATAATTGTTATATGACGGTTCGTAACTTATCTGCAAAGGAGGGTACAATTTTGAAGTGGAGGTTTACTATAAATCCTAAATTAAAAACTCCTGTATATCGACTGGACCGATTTGGATGCTTTTTATTTCTGTGTGTTTGAGTGGGTCCTTGGATGGTTTAGATTCACAATTGGACTTGGTAGGTGGCGCGGCGATTGGGTGATAGGATTTTTTATGTCAGATGCGTAGTCATCTGCATTATCGTTATGTTCCGACATAATTATGTGACGTCATCATTCACACTTCTTGAGCCACAACAGAAGGCTGTAAGAGGTTTTATTGCGAACTTATTTAATAATATCCAATTATGTTCTAATTACTGAATTTTATGGTAAAAAAGTAACATATTTTTATCGTCCGCCCATGACATGAGAATTGAACGTTCGGGCAGGACAACGTCTGCCGGGTACGCTAGTGTACTTATAAAATGGACATTGAGAAGGAGGTTGAGAAGGACAAAAATTAGCTCGTATTTTTAAAACAAATCTGTTTGAAATTAACTAAAATTTTCAATTCTCTTTGTATTAATTAAATATAAATTTAACTCTAGAATGGATCTGTATTTCTATAAATCCTAAACCTCACTCTGAACTATGTAATTATTATCTTCATCATATTCATTACTTAGGCTACAATGTGTTTACATCTTCCGATAGCCAAATGCAAATGTAATCACTCATATAACATAAATAAAAAACAAATTAATTATATACGGCACGAATCGCTGTGAACCTATTCGCTCAGTCAATTCATTGATCTTCTTTAGATGCTGCTCTCTATTGTTACCCAGATACCCTTAAACCATGTTGTCCATGGTCCGTTCATGTTGTTTTCTCGTCGTCTTGATGGATCCATTCATAAGTCAAACTTGGTAACCTCTCTTCAGCCATTCTCATTAGATGTCTATACCATATGTGTTGTCTTGGTGAGATATCTTCGATAATATTATTTTTAATCCCAATTCCTTGTCTTATTGTATTATTTGATATTCTATCTCTTCCAGATATTCTTGCTGACAGTCTGATGAAATCCGTTTCCATAGCCAAAAGCTTTTTACATTTTAAACCTTAAAAAGAGCTATTTAATTATTTCTGACCTGATAATCACTTATATGATAATATAGTATATACAGATGCGTACTGTAGGAGTACAAACAATTTATATTTTAACTGTTAATATTTCAATACTGCACATACACGTAACGAGAATAATGTCACAATTGTTCTGCATCAATCAGTTAAGCGTTGCAATAGGGCATTTACACAGTTGATGCATATTACTATGGGATATTTTATTATGTATCAATCGGCCAGGCGTCGAGGTAATGTGTATACACTGTTAATGTAATATTGTATCATAATATTGGTAGGTTCACCGCTATGGTCCGAGATAGCGTGCTGCCTTGTCACGCAGCGGGCCCAGGTTCGATTCCCGGTCGGGACAGGCTCCTGGGCGTGGTTTTTCTTTCGGGGTTTTTCCTCACCTGTAAGACAAATATCAGGACGCTTAGGGCTCATAGGTCCCCGAAAATCATCCGACCATCATAATCGTCCTTATAATTATCATCATCATCATCCTTCACCGGTGTGGAAAGCAACAGGAAGCTACTACACATTAATAATTCCCTACTAAAGCTGCAAAGCATGTTATGATCTGCCCTCGGACAGAATTACTATGGATGGATATTAGTAGTGTTTGTATACACAATACACTTATTAATTATATGTGTTTATATATTGTAGTGTTTTGTAATACTTTTCATACATATTGCATTAAGTAATGATATGTGTTTATGTATTGTACTGTTTTCTAATACTTCATACATATTACATTATGTAATGATATGTGTTTATGTATTGTACTGTTTTCTAATACTTCATACATATTACATTATGTAATGATATGTGTTTATGTATTGTACTGTTTTCTAATACTTCATACATATTACATTATGTAATGATATGTGTTTATGTATTGTATTGTTTTGTAATACTTCATACATATTATATTATGAAATGCTCATGTTAAATGACCAATGTTTTCTAAATAAATACAATTTATACATACAATAATTACAGTACATACGAAAAAAACACATAATGAATTAAAAAAAGACATGCTGTAACAATTTTGTGAAATATATTTTTTTTCCTTAGAGTAAAAATATCGATAGACATCCATCAATTTGTACATTAAATTTTTATTTTGAACTATAATACGTTTTTTAAAAGGCATATACATGACTATTAATATTCTTATGTAACTGTAAACAATATTTAAAATATGTGGAAGAACTGTAAATAATGCAAATAATTTATCTCGTTTTTTTTTCAGTATGAATTATTCACATTGGTAATTTATACATATCAAAATTATGATAGAACAAATTTAGAAAAAGACACTTTTTATTTCACAAAAAAAAAATAGGAGAACGAATTTTACTAACAGATGAACAGTAAATCTCCTAATTCTGTCACCTATTACAATGACCTCTGAATTGACAAGCGCCTGCTTTTTTTTTTGTTTATAAAATAGTAGTATAAAGTAAAGTAAAGTAAAGTAAAGTAAAGTAAAGTAAAGTGATCCCACAACAGGCCCGGAGGCCCTTGGGGTAGTAGGAGGTTAAGGCTCCCACTTTTTCTAGACAATCGGCACTTTATGTCAGCCGGGTTGTCAGCCCTTCGTGACGGCCGCCTTTACCCCCAGAACAAGCGTCTGGTACTCATTTCCGTTAGAGGCTGAGTCGACCCCAGGGCCATAGTGCCGCCAGAGGGTTTGGGTCAATAAAATAGTAGTAGTATATGAACTTCATGTACGAAAAATATATGATTCACATAAATAAAACTCTTACATACCTGCAGTGAGACAGAAGATGCCTTTCCATTTTTTGTACAGTTCTTATAAACCATATCTAAAATTTTCTGAGCTCTGGATGTCATTACAATATTAAACAATCACACAGTCTTGACATATTCACTATTTATTATAGCGTCAAACCAACAATACTCTGTTAGGCTTCAACAATATAAGAGCAGGAACATTTGGTGCCAAGTTGCATGATGGTAAATTTAGATTAGCATTTATGAAGATTAGTTTCATAGCCGTTTATTGCAAAACACAGACGCTCTTATAGAACTGATGGCGTTAGCATTTTTCTTTAATAAGGCTATATTTAAAGATTTGGAACTAAAAGTGTGCGTACACTTATTTAACGAGCCTAAGCAACAGATGCTTCAAAATATATTTTTAAATGGCGCTTAGCCGGTTGATGCATAACACCGTCCAATTGATTTATACATTTGATTTTTGTTTATTTTGTATGTGTTTGTCCTATGATATTGAATTAAGAGTTCATATGACATTTTTGACTTTTTTATGTTATTTAATTTTTGCATCCGTTCTTGCGTCTTTTGTAATTATAATCCCCAGATATTTATATTTATTCCTTTGTTTTCAATAATTAAATCTCGTTCTTTTCTTCTACTACCGTGTAATTAGATTTTTCAAAATTAACTTAAAAAATCATGAAAATTACATTTTCAATCTATTGGTACACGTTTCTCAGGAACTACTTGAGGTAGACATATTTTTTTAGGACCCTTACTAATTTTATATGACGCTCTATAGCAGACTCTATAAAATAGCCCTTCAACAAGTATAGAACAATGTAGAACATTGGTCATAGGAAGATATTATATATTGCAAACCGGTTCATAATGTTTTTCGTAAAATGTTAACATTAAAAACATTATTCGAAATTAAAATGCAGTCCTGTCCTGTTTACCTGTCCTGAGTCATTGCGTGCAGTCGTAAAGTGGGTATCGTTTCAAACTTTCATGAGAAGGTAGAAACTATCTGGAGGATGTACTGTATATTCCGGTAGAGGTCACAGGCATTTTGGAGTCTGTGGTGGTGGTTTCTGTCAACTACAAAGCATTAACCCCAAACATTTAGAGGACCGCACCGAGCTGTATAGTTGTTATAATTAACCTGTGGTCACCCTCTCTACACCTTCATTTTCTCTGCTAGAAAATTACACCATTCCAAGCAGTTTATAGCTTGTCATCAAAGCTGAACAACATACTGTACGTATTAAAATTCTTACACACGGACACCAATATTGTACGATGCATAATATAATATAATACACCTCAATTACTGTGTAATAGCATCTTTAATAGGAAACTAAAAAAAATCCTTTGATTAAAAAAACTCTGAAAAGACTGCTCTATTTTACTTCAGTGCAGGTGTTTTACAACGTAATTTCTTTTGTCAATGTAGTTCCACAATTAGCCCCTAACGTTCAACAGATCTTAACTTAGTTAAGTACCTGACATAGAGATGGTGCTCTATTCGAGGAACTCATTACAACGGTTAAGAGGCACTAAGCTTTTGTTGTTCAGAAAGGCTGAAATAGCGCTTCTTTGTGGATTCGCCTATTCAAATAATAATAAAAGATTTGAACTAGATTAATAACATATGATATTACTGTATATTTGAATATTTACTTCTGACAATAAAGAAAAACGTGTCGCTAATTTTAATTGATAAATTCTCGATTAGTTTTCAACTTCAACATGGTAGAGTATGGTTTGATAGGATTTTTAAAGGTTAAAAAAAATATTTAGTTTATAAATTATTTGCAATAACTGCAACGTTAGTTAGCATATCCCATGACCTACTCATACCGATCACATAATAATAATAATAATAATAATATAAATAATAATAAAATATAATAATAATAATAATAATAATAATAATAATAATAATAATAATAATAATAATAATAATAATAATAATAATAATAATAATAATGGTTACTGAAAGTTATTTATCTAGGCCTCCAGCATTGAGACGAATTCTGTTCGAATAAAATTAGGAAATGCAATATACACATCCAGGAACCGTAAAATTCCTCAATGTTTCTATATTGTGTTAATTATTTATTTTAGAGTCTATTCTATAGTGTTCTGCCCTAAGCAGTTCTAACGCTATGCTCTGCAGCTTCACTAGGAAATTATATGTGTGGTAGCTTCCCGTTGCTTTCCACACCGGTGAAATGATAAGGAAGATAATGAAGATGACCGGTGATTTTCGGGGATCTAGCTTCCTGACATTTTTCTTACAGGTGAGGAAAAATCCCGAAAACAACCTCATCCAGGAAGCCTGTCCCGACCGGGAATCGAACCTCGGGCCCGCTGCGTGACAAGGCAGAATGCTACCTCGAGACCACAGCGGTGAGCATTTTAGAGTCTATGAACTCTATTACATGGAATAAAACTATTATGAATATGTTAATAATTTGTTAAATTTTCCTGAAAAAAATATTTCTGTTTATATAATTCAAAAGCAGTACAATTAAATTTAATCGAAAAACGTTTATATTAAAGCCCACTGCAGTGGTATCGGAATAGTGTAGCTGCCTCGTAAAGCAGAGAGCCTGGGTTCGATCCCCCGTCTAAACAAGATAGCTTGGTGATAGTTTTATTCGGGATTTATCCTCACCTGTAAGACAAATGACACAAAACTTTAAGGCCCAAACGGTTACCGAACATCATCTGACCATCATAATTATCATTATAATACTCGCCGTGTTTAGTATGACTGTGTGTGTGTGTGTGTGTGTGTGTGTGTGTGTGTGTGTGTGTGTGTGTGTGTGTGTGTGTGTGTGAATATTGTGTTTGGTCTTAATGTTGTGTTGTCTCGGAGGAGGTCCTCTCATCCCATGTCTCTGAGTGGTCCTAAAATCATGTGTTTGATCCATAGATTAAATTCCATCTCCCGACTGGTCATGTCACTGTAAGGCGCACGTGGTACGTGAACATCTAAAAAGTACCTATAAGGTGAGAAGTTATACTAAATGGAATGGAATATATATATATATATATATATATATATATATATATATATGTCCACCGTTGTGGTTTGGAGTTAGCTTGTTGCCTTTTCATGCAGCGGGCCCGAGTTCGATCTTCGGTCGGCACAAGTTTCCTGGGTGAGTTTTTTTCCTTACCAGTCAGACAAATGTCAGGATGCATTAAGGCCCAAACGTTCTCTGAACATCGTTTGGCCAACATTACCATATTCACATCATTAGATTAAGTTTAGGATTAAGGCTTCTCCTGGCGTATCGTTACATTCATCATCACTTCTCATACATCTTCGGAGCAGCATAACTCCGTCTTCCAGCGCCCCAACCTCAGAAGCGAGTTACAATATGCCAGGAAAGAATACTAGGAATGACGTAATGACAATCTGCTGGCATTGAATATAAATAAATAAAAATTACATAAATTGTGAATTAATATGCTGTTTGTACATTTTTCCAGAATATAAGAGGACATAAAAAATAAGTTTTAATGTGGCATGAGAAAGGCGAAAAGTAGTAGATCGTAACTTATGTTTAAAGTAAGATGGTGAAAAATTTGTCTGGTTAAGCCAGCGTGTGCTCTATCTCGATGTTAGAGAGTAAATATTAAGCTAACAAATCATACTCTTAGGTCATAATTCTTTAAAGGAAAGGCTACAAAATCTGAAAATAAATTTCAAAATATTTATACAAGCTAAGGTATATTTCACCCAAGGAAAAATGTCATGGTAATTTAATTACACAATAATGTTTTAAAAAATTAATAATGAAAACATGAATACTAGTGGATATAAGATGAAATCAAGTACATTTTCCCGGGAGTACCGTTTCAGACCCGCATTCGGAAGGTTCCAACATAATTTTCCGTTGTCGTCAAACAACCTGGCTTAGTTTTCTTTTGGGGGGGGGGGGTTATCAGTCGATTGTATAATTGAGTGTGGATTTAAAAAAAAAATGTTTAAATGAACCATTTTTGTTAAATTAAACTAAAGCTATTTTATCTTTCTTTGGAAGGTATTAACAATTTATTTACACTGAATGTATTTTAATATAGGTATATGGTTATTACTACAGTTGCAATTGCTAAAATTATCATTTTGATTGATTGATTGATTGATTGATTGATTGATTGAATGAATGAACCCCGTTCATCTCTCTAGGAGACATGGATGCTTCCCTAGTGGGAGGTTTCTTAAAAAGACGAATATAGTTATACTTATTTCCCTACAGACAGACGTCAGCGAGTGACATGTAGTTCGTTTCATGAGACTAAGGTATTACTCGGATGGAAGGGGATCGGTAAAGTTTGCTCAATATATTATTATTTACCATTTACAATATTTTAGGAGCCTGGAAATCCTCAGGATACGAACCCACGTCATAAAGTTTCTCCCGGAGGACTTTTCCCTTGGATTTCCTAATCCTAAAAATCCACCGACCACGACTTAAGAAATGAGAATTCACCTTTATGTGTACTCATAAAATAAAATACTACAAATTAATAAAAACAATTTTTGGTTAGAAAAGAAATTTAAACATTTTTATTTGAAGAAATGTAAGGATAAGTTTAATAGGAAATAAATGAGAAGTAATTCAAGAAAAAATAAGCAAAACTTCTCTCAAGAAAAGGGAAACATTTCTCTATTTCCAAAATATATTTTTTTAGATCCGAATTAAAAGAAATGAATTAATGTTAAAATAGGATACGTTTAAGAGGAAATAAATAAGAAGTCATTCAAGAAAAATAAGTAAGTAAAAACTTTTTCTCTTAGAATTTTTCGGTTGAAAAAATTGTTACTGCTTCCAAAATTATATTGGTTTAGATCCGAATTTTAAAAAATGTTGTATATAATATAGTAGGAAAAAAAAGGGGCCTTAAAATTCTATAAAACGTTTACGTATAGGTTTTCCTATATATTACTAAAAACCAATCTTAATATAGAGACATATATACTGCAGTAAGTGATACTGTGGAGGCAAAAAAAAATTTTAAATTCTATGTATTTTCTCTATACCTATATTAATGCTGGCATTATATTAAAAGTTGACTAGTTGTTTAAGTTTTAGACTCGATATATATTTAAAATGACACATTACAGTTTTCAATTTTGAAGGATTGTGAAAAAACTAATGGACCGCAGGTGCGAATAAATAGAGTCATAAAAAATGAAATAACTAATAATAACAACAATAGTATTGTTCTGTAATGAACTATGTAACTTTTTTTTTGTTTTAGTGTAAATTCACATACAAGTGTTAATTTAGAGATTCTCCATTATTTCTGTATCTGTAAGAGTAAAAAGAATTGAATCCTTTTAGTAATACGTTCTATTTTAAGTATCAAACCCTCTAAAACGGATTAAAATGTTCTTTATGCGTTATACCTCCTTGTAAAATGATAGTGTATAAAATAAGTAGCCTTTATTTCTTTGAATATAGCCGGTTCTCGCAATCTCTCTGGAAATAAGAACTAAGATAATTTAGAATGCAGAGCTAGTACAAGGAGGTCTTCTTTCTCGCTTTAGTTTACTTAGTAGTCGGATGTTTCCTCAAATTATTTCTGAAAATGTTGCTCCGGCAATGCACGAACTGCTTACATTATAACCGACAAAGTTGTATGCGAAAATAAAACACAGCTCAGCTTAAACGTGCCCTGGACCCCAGTCTCAAATTTCATCCTCGGTGGATTAAGAAACAGAATTTGTAATGAGAGAGACTGTGACCAGAAAACAATATCCAAATTCCCAAGAAATAACGCTCACTTTTCGCCAGTTAGTTTTCATCTACGAAACAAACAAAATATTTTTATATTTTCATTACTGAGGTTTTACAAGTCCTATAGTGTTTTGGTTTTATCGTGCTTACCATTTTTCATGAACGCATTATGTCTGTGTTTCAAGAGTATTTAGGTTTTTAAGGACACAAGAAAGAAAATAATTTAATTACTGGTGAGAGTGGTTGAGAGTTTTTATTCTTCGTAACACTAGGCCTATCTACTTATTATTTAGTTTTCTACTCAGACTGGGTGGACAGACTTGTCATGATGACCCCGGCATTCTGGATTGAAGATTCTATTGCGCTTTTTTACCCAGTATATATGGGTATGTAAATGGAATTCAAACTAGTTTCTACAGTGTTATGTAAGGATGTCTGAGGTATTTTCATGGTCCGGCACACTACGTTTTCTGCCGTGTTACCCCTTACCTCCAGTTTTGGTGTACGGGCCCCCCTTTTGAGGTGGACTACAACCCTCTCATTGGTCCACTTGTACACATTTTATTTTTATGGCTCAGCCTCCGACTCTTGATGCAGTATCTGATTGGCCTCCCATTAGTAATTTCTTAAAGTTACATATTTTTTGTATTCAAATATTGACACAATTTATGTATTTTTGGTTGCCAGCTCAAATTATTTTCCCTAACATGGTATGACGTTAAGGGTGATCATCATCATCATCATCATCTTCATTCGTGGATTAGGTCTGTTGACCCGTTCCGACTTGCAGCCCATCTCTTTCTAGGTCTGCCCACATCTCGGGTGCCTTTAGTTTTGTATTTTGTTTTTGTTTTGGATATCTATGTTCATTCCTTCTGTCTATGTGTTGCTTCCCTTTTTGTCTATATGTATCATTTTTATCTAGTTATTGCAAATATTTCAAGTTCCTGTCTCTTTTTCTGTTTTTTTGATTCTGTCTTCCTTAGTGCACCCTTTAACAGATCTCAAAACTTTCTTTTTTTGCCGCCGTTATCCTACTTAGGTCTTGTTTTTTTTGTCTCCAGGCTTCTGCACCATAGAGCAGTACCGGTGGTGCCAACATTTTATAACATTTCAGGTTGGTCTCTCTTGTTGTTTTTTTATTTAGTGTTCGTTTTATCGTACCACATATTCCCTGTAATTTTGCTATTTTATTATTTATATCATTATCATAATTACCTGAAATGTCACATTTTGGATAATTGAGATGGTTCACCTGTTCTTTTTGTTTTGTTTCCTATTACTATTTTGGATCTGATTTGATTTTTCCCTTGGAATGCCATTCCCTTATGTTTTTTTTTTATGGATATTTTGAGATTATATTGTTCGCATATATTATGTAGTTTAAAAATATTCCTCTGAAGTTCGTCTTCTGTATTTGCTATTATTACCTGGTCATCAGCGTATAATAATGTTTTCAAGTAGTGTGTTTTATCTAATTTTATTCCTTTAAAGGTGATATGAAACTTATTAATGAGAAATAAAATGGCATGCATGGGGAATGGAAAGTGTTGATGGGATAAAATTCGGCAATAGGAAAAACCAGAGAAAAACTAAAAAATCCATGTAAGGGTCACCGTTAATACTCCTATGGAATAGCCAGGATTCGAACCTGGGATCCCAGTCGGAGCAGCAGTGCGCGTTAATTACGCATATACCGACAGGGCAATACTTACTAAAATGGGTACCTACATGCATCATCAAAAAAGTACAAAGCAGCGATCTCAAACAGTGGCGGATGCTACATGGAGAAAACCTCCCATTTATATAATTTTGATCATCATCTGTCTAAGCAGAACTTTTTTCCAATCCCTTTCCTTTCACGACTTCCTGGATATTATGATTCTAACTGTGTTTAGTTCGTCCCAAACTATGTCTATAGATTCTAATATCTTCGTTGGTCAATCTTATTTTATCCATCCTAACTGGGTACAAATACCATTCTAACTATCGCTTCTGTATTTCATGAATAATGTCTATCTTCCTACTAGGTGTCATATTTTGAATTTGTACTATTTTTCAAGTCCACTTATACACCGTATATACTTTATGTTTTAACTCATTCATCATTCCACAGCTTAGACAATTTATAAAAAATAATTTAAGGTGTATTTATTTAACCTAATGGCCAGTATTTGGATATTCAGTTCGTTGGTTTTAATTTGAAATCCTTTCGTTTAAAGTTATCAAACTTCATTACCTTCATAATATTTCCAATTATACTTGGTTTAAATAAATACTCATTGGCTTCAAAACAAAATAACATATCAGTAAAAACAATAAATTGGGGAACATCACAGATCAACCAAATATTTACAAGAATTGTGTCTTAAACTGCATATTTAGATATATTAAACGTAAAAAAAATTATATTTCTTGCATCATCCTAATAACTTCGTATATTACTAAGAATTTTTAGGATACGAACTTCGTTTAGAAGTGTCTTACACAAGTTACCTATAGGATTTAGAAGAGCCTGTTCATTCCACATTAAATTAACTCAGGGAACAAGAGAAACCGACGATAATGAAGTTAGTGACTGCGCTTCCGTGAGATGTACTATTATGTCAGCATGTTCCCTTTAACATGCTTTCAACATAAAGCTACTCTCTTTAAATCGCATATACTACAAGACATTATATACCACAGAATACAGAGTAGCAAATTCAGATAGTAGTTATTGAATTATTTTTATCAAAAATAATACTGAAATCGGAGAGAATATATAAAGTTCTTAATTCCGAAAGATAAAATAAATTATTATTATTATTATTATTATTATTATTATTATTATTATTATTATTATTATTATTATTATTATTATTATTATTATTATTATTATTATTATTATTATGCGGCGGCTCCGTGGCGCAATCGGTTAGACGCTCGCCTCTCATCGCTGGGGTCCCAAAGATCAAGTCTCGGTCACTCCAAATGGGTTTCGTGGTGGGCGAAACAGAGCTTGGGCTAGTTTTATCGGGGTTACACCCGTTTTCCCCAGCCAAAATTTCATTCCACCATTTCTCCATACTCATCTCATCAATTTAGTTTCATTTCGTTCATCTGCCCCTGTGATGGTGCGTTAGGCGTGGTCGACCGGCACCATTGTCATTCACATATCGCTATATAAGGGGCTTCATCTCACATCATTCCTCGACCGGACGCTTAGTTGGACACGCGTTGGACATATATTATTACACCTATAAACTCTCGCTCTTATAAACCATCAAGTAGTATATTCTCACCTTATCAACTGAGCGAAAATATTCATAATAACTGTAAACTGGAAGATAAAAAAAGTGAAAATTATAATGAAATTGAACGGTTCAATTAATCTAATTAATTAAAATTATGAAAAATATTTTTTTATTTTGCCAAATGAGTCAACTGAGTCGTAAATAAAGCAAGACAATTATTAAATATTAATTTTAAATTCTAGCTATTAAGAAAAAAAATTATATATTCAAATTTGGTGGTTGCAGACGTATCTGAATGACCCAGTCGTCCCACAACATAGTCTAATTTTATACTGCGAAGTCCTTTCAGGCATCTTACACCTTTAGTCGAGTACTTGTCTGGGTCTCTCAGCTACGTTTGAATCTAGCTAACTTGAATATTTATCTCAACAGTGATATAAAATTAATTCTTAAAACTTGGCCACAAGACCGTAATTCGGTCAAAGAACGTACTGTTTCAGAACCAAAAAGAAAATATTACCGATTTAAATAGAAATGGATCCAGACTTTTGGAACAACCTATACATATGTTGGAAATCGATTATTGTTACAGTTTAAAGAGTATCAAATAGAGTCGAATCTGGAAAAACAAAAATGTCGAATATAAACAAGAATACACTTTGATCAATATATTATGGAAACTGTTATTTAAAACTATTTTGTGACTTTCTGTGGTATTTATAGGATGAAATCCTTCAAAAATAATATTAGGAGTGTAGTTAAAAATAGAGATAATATCAAATACATTTTTCCTTTTATAAATAACAATACCATTACGAACCGTACTATAGCGTACAAATTAAACATAGGAAGGTGAGAGAAAATGAAAACGAAATGAGAAATTAGGAAGGATTTTGTGAGCACGAAAGAGCTTTCCAGAATAAATAGGATTATTTTGCCTTTGTCTCTATACCCTTACACAAACACACACATACACAAGGAATTTGTTGGGCTGTATTATGTACTGCAACACTAAGATTTATATGAGAGGCGTATGGATACAAGCGAATTACTGCCTCGGGCGCGCTAACAAATTACTCAGTAAATGTGAAATCCTTGGGAGTTTGCCTGCAGGCCTAAATGAATGGGTAAAGTATAGAATACAAAGCGAAGGAAGAGCCAAGAATATTCTATTTCATAAAGGACTATTCTTACAATCTAGATACTTATACCCCTTTCACCCTAATAACACAAATTTAACTCAAGTGTACAACCAACCGTAAAATGGAGAAATATTATCAAGTTGTTAAAACTTATTTTAATTATCCAATTACCCACAATAAAATAAAAATGTTTAAAATAACATTATAACTTTTTTGTATCCAATTCTTTATTTCTAATAAAAAATTCCAATTCTAATAAACAGTTTAAAATGTATTTATAAATTATGCTTCGTTCTTCCAATTTTACTCCACACACAAGTAACTTTGGCAGGTCATGTTTAAAGCCTATTTGATCAATGTTTCATATCACCAGGGGTAACTTAGTAGGTGAAGCTATTTTACTCAGGTTCTTTTCGGGCCACGTTTATTTAATTTTGCACCGGCACGTAGATCCCTTCAGGGGAATCGCTGATCAACACAATCATGGTGAGAAGCGCTAATATTTGTTACTATAGCAAATATGACGAGTGAAGAAATTTTGTTATTAAATAAAAACATTTATTTTTTCATTAAATAATTTATTAAACAATAATAATTGTTGGAATCCAATATTTGTAACACTTCGATGTAAGTTATTTATTTAGATGAATAAATATGACAATAAAGATGAAACTTACATATATCGTTTCGATCATCTTATCGGATATATATATATATATATATATATATATATATATATATAATTAATACTACTATATATATTTTTTTTTGTTTAAATATATTTATTTCCTTAGACTTATATCGTTTGTATTTACGTTTTATACGTATATTAAACTAATATAATTTAATATATCACCAATTATTTAAATTTATATTTCTAGATGACTCAATGGCGTCGATCTATTTTAAATCTCTATATATATGTTACAAACAATAATGTTGTCAGTTCCTGATTGGTAATGACATCATCAAGGAAGAACACGACAAGCCCGTCTTCATTCCTCGATACCCGATCATATTTTTGATGTTCGGCCGACTTAAGACCATATTATTGAATCTTTCTTATGTCGTAAACTTTTGTCTGTGAATTCTCTATTATTTCTCACAACAATATGTGGGGGTTACGAAACCCACTATTAATAAACCACGCATCTGCGGAACCATTTGTGGGGGTTACGAAACCCAAACCACGCATCTGCGGAACCAATTGTCCGTAAGTGAACCACACTACTGCTACCATTTGTGGGGGTTTAAAAAAAACAAAACCACGGTCTGCCTACCATTTGTGCGCGCAGGGCGACACATGACCACAATAAATAAATCACGTTCTCTGACTACAATTTGTGGCTCTTTTGAAAACCACGCAGACTGCTACCTTTAATCCGGGATCGGGTTTTGTAATTGCTGTTTCTATTAATGTGGATCTGATTTCCAAAGAGGATATCTATCAGGAAATGGCTTACCTTGGGCCCATAGAAGGCAGCCGTTGATTCATCTTTCTTTCTCTGATATATATATATATATAGAATACTGATTGTTAGATACATACAGTGAGTGAACAAGATAATAACTGTGTTTCAAGAATGCTAATCAGCATGATAGTTGAGGAGCTCGGAATAGTTTCTTACTTGAGTGATTTTCATTACAGGATAGTAAACAACTACTTATACTTGAACAATGAAAGAGAGGCGTTGTTTAAAAGATAACTTTTAATATAAACAAGTTGGCTGAGTAAAAATAAATTAACAACAAAAAATGATAGTATTTGATCAAACGATCAAAGTAGCCATACAGATAAATAAATAAATAAATAACATACCATACATCACGCAACACTCATACATGCGTCCGAGTTTCGGGGATCACCTCTTCCCTAGACTGCCGGACTAACTCAAACAGGCCTCTTCTTGGCCTCAGGACAACTTGTCTATGTAGAGTTCCATTTTAACCTTCCAGTCGCATCGTGACCTGGAATCGGATTCCACTCTTGAATCCGTTCAAACAACAAAACGCCGATTGCTAGGATGATCGAATGATACTGTTCTGTTAGTGCACCATGTATATAAAGGTTCTGAGGTAGAGGGGAGATGCGCCGTAGACATGCGCGGCAGGAAGGATGAAGAGGGAAGGGGTAGCTACCAGGAGAACAGGATATTGGCATATTTCACAAATGTTCCAGTGTAGGGAGGAGAACGAAGATACCATACTGAGCCGAAAAATGCACTTTCGGTTCAATAACTCCCCCTGCGCCCTCCGGGTAAAAGAAAACAGTCCATAAACTTCAAAACAATGGCAGGTAGAAAAATCCCACGTTGGGAGGGGCACATCAACACTATCAGATTCCGAGCGGTAAACTTCAACACAAATCTCCATCGTCCCCTAAATCACAATCACCACACTCGCTTCTATGTTGACTATACAGGCGCTGAAAATAAATTCCATCTTGACTCAGTCGCCATAGTACAACTTTTGCGGTGTTCCAGGTGAAGAACAGGGTGACGATACCATAACTGGATTGCCGGATCGCAATCCCGCTCCACCGCTATCCAGGAATCTGTAGTTACAGAACCACCATGTCGGTCAGCTGGGCACTCGGGGTCGGCCGGATCCACCAAGCGCTCGACTGCCGAGCATTCCGGGCTGCGTCGTCATGCCAATATTTTAAGGAAGGGTAAACTGAAACAAAAACAGGCAAAGACAGGAGAACGGAACCTCAAACGTTCTAGTTTAACATGTGACATAATACAAAATGTTTTCGCAACAAATATCTAGTTTAACATATGACATAGTACAGATATTTTCGCAACAAACATCCTTGGATTTAATCCATCACAGAACATAGTTTAACTTGACTAACATGTTGTTTTATGATGTGGCCATCGACGCTTACTAATTTCTAGTTACCCTTGATTGTTAGAATTTAGCCTGCTTCTTGTTAACAAAACCTGGTCCACATATACTGAAACTCACTCAAAGATCTCTCACAAATGAAAATGGCTCAATCAGCCTATATACCGATGTCCAAAAATTAGCTTTCCTGATATCCAAAACATATATATATACTACGCCGAAACATACTCTTGAATACAGTTTACATAACATCTTTACACTACCCTCGATATCCATACCTAGTAAACTCAATTCTCGGACCAGATTGTCCTTGACTTTACATCTATCCAACTAGGCATGTTTACAATGTACAATGAACAAAAGATGTAAACAACTATAAGCGAACGTAGTTTAGTATGCATAAGTCACTCTCTGTTTACATACAAAGAAAGATGAGTCAATATCATTTACGTGAAACAGTTCAAACGCGTAAATAAATACTTTTCAATAACTTTAACATAGATACCAAGTATCGAAAACAAATAGTTATCCACGGGGTAATATCTCTGAAAAATGTCGACTTTCTAATTCCAAACTTCATTTACGACCATACAGAGTATATACCCTTGTTCTGGCACTTGAATCCAAAACTCCAAAACTTAAGTGGAAAATTTTAAATCGATACCACTTGAACCACTGTCAATAGAATACAGCATATATTTCAAAGCCGAAAGATACAAAACCACACGCTCTGTCTACCATTTGTGGGGGTTTACGAATCCCACTATTAATAAACCACGCTGACTGCTACCATTTGTGGGGGTTACCAAACCCACTATTAATAAACCACGCATCTGCGGAACCATTTGTGGGGGTTACGAAACCCAAACCACGCATCTGCGGAACCAGTTGTCCGTAAGTGAACCACACTACTGCTACCATTTGTAGCCCTTTTGAAAACCACGCAGACTGCTACCATTAGTGCGCGCGGGGCGACACATGACCACTATAAATAAACCACGTTCTCTGACTACCAATTGTGGGTAAGTGAACCACACTACTGCTACCTTTAATCCGGGATCGGGTTTTGTAATTTGCTGTTTCTATTAATGTGGATCTGATTTCCAAAGAGGATATCTTATCAGGAAAATGGCTTACCTCGGGCCCATAGAAGGTAGCCGTTGATTCATCTTTCTTTCTCTGTTATATATATATAACGATACTGATTGTTAAATACATACAGTGAGTGAACAAGACAATAACTGTGTTTTAAGAATGCTAATCAGCATGATAGTTGAGGAGCTCGGAATGGTTTCTTACTTGAGTGATTTTCATTACAGGATAGTGAACAACTATTTATACTTAAACAATGCAAGAGGGGCGTTGTTTAAAAGATAACTTTTAATATAAACAAGTTGGCTGAGTAAAAATAAATTAACAACAAAAAATGATGGCATTCGATCAAACGATCAAAGTAGCCGTACAGATAAATAAATAAGTAACATACCGTACATCACACAACACTCACACATGTGTCCGAGTTTCGGGGATATCCTCTTCCCTAGACTGTCGGACCAACTCAAACAGGCCTCTTCTTGGCCTCAGGACAACTTGTCTATGTAGAATTCCATTTTTAACTTTCCAGTCGCATTGTGACCTGGAACCGGATTCCACTCTTGAATCCGTTCAAACAACAAAACGCCGATTGCTAGGATGATCGAATGATATTGTTCTGTTAGTGCACCATGTATATAAAGGTTCCGAGGTAGAGGGGGAATGCGCCGTAGACATGCGCGGCAGGAAGGATGAAGAGGGAAGGGGTAGCCACTAGGAGAACATGGATATTGGCATATTTCACAAATGTTCCAGTGTAAGGAGGAGAACAAAGATACCATAATGCACTTTCGGTTCAAATATATGTGACGTAATAGTTGTTACATTTTACATCATTAATGTTTCAAAATTCATCTATAATATTTAACATTGTAAAATAAATAATATTTAATTTTAAATTATTTAAATATTTTTTATATTAAAATTTAAATAAAAAGAATCCCAAATTATATTTATTACATAAGGATTACTTTTCCGGTTATATAGGTAAGTTTATTAAAAATAACAAAACAAAAGTTTAAAAACTGACGCTTACAAGGAAAAAAAAAGTTAAGTCACTTACTCATTTTTTCCCAATTCCATGTCTTTTATGACTTTTCTGGCGGAATTGTAATCCACTTCTTAGGTTGGGGCACCTTGAAGGCGGAATTACGTTACCCCGATGATGTGATGGGTGATAAATAGGGGCTGAAAAAAGTATTGGTTATATGTATTCACGTAGGCTAGGCAGCATCGTACTTAGACCGCTATGTTTACAAACTGCACATTGACACGGGCTACTCCGGACAGACTTCTAGTACAGTCCGCTTTGTGTAGGAATGGACTCATCTTTGCACAATTTTTGTTTCGGCATTCTGATACAACCACACGTCATGTAAACAGGTCTATTACTGAGGAAAGTCGAACATACACACTCTCCGCTCCGAGCAGGCAGTGGAGACACTCGACAAAGACACGCATTTTGTAAACAGTGTGTATAGAAATTAGTTACTATCCTGATACCGCTACATTTTTTTTCAGTCCTACTAATAAATTATACTGAAACGCCAGGAAGACCTTAATCTATATTTACCTAAATTCCAGACATGGGTAAACCAAAAATAACTATCTTTAAGAAAGCATCCCTATGGTCTTTCCGGGAATAGAACCCGGGACCTCATGAACTGTAGTCAATAACGATGATCATTAGCCCAAAAGGCTGGTCTAGAAAATTTGACTCTTAAATATACAACGTAGGCCTACTTATTGTCTACCTGCATGTCAAGCTACTTATTGTCTACCTGCATGTCAAGCTACTTATTGTCTACCTGCATGTCAAGCTACTTATTGTCTACCTGCATGTCAAGCTACTTATTGTCTACCTGCATGTCAAGCTACTTATTGTCTACCTGCATGTCAACTACTTATTGTCTACCTGCATGTCAAGCTACTTATTGTCTACCTGCATGTCAAGCTACTTATTGTCTACCTGCATGTCAAGCTACTTATTGTCTACCTGCATGTCAAGCTACTTATTGTCTACCTGCATGTCAAGCTACTTATTGTCTACCTGCATGTCAAGCTACTTATTGTCTACCTGCATGTCAAGCTACTTATTGTCTACCTGCATGTCAAGCTACTTATTGTCTACCTGCATGTCAAGCTACTTATTGTCTACCTGCATGTCAAGCTACTTATTGTCTACCTGCATGTCAAGCTACTTATTGTCTACCTGCATGTCAAGCTACTTATTGTCTACCTGCATGTCAAGCTACTTATTGTCTACCTGCATGTCAAGCTACTTATTGTCTACCTGCATGTCAAGCTACTTATTGTCTACTTGCATGCCAAGCTACTTATTGTCTACCTGCATGTCAAGCTACTTATTGTCTACCTGCATGTCAAGCTACTTATTGTCTACCTGCATGTCAAGCTACTTATTGTCTACCTGCATGTCAAGCTACTTATTGTCTACCTGCATGTCAAGCTACTTATTGTCTACCTGCATGTCAAGCTACTATTGTCTACCTGCATGTCAAGCTACTTATTGTCTACCTGCTAGTCAAGCTACTTATTGTCTACCTGCATGTCAAACTACTTATTGTTTTCCTGCATGTCAAGCTACAGAGTTAATAAACCTTGGTCATATTGTTTATTGTACTTTTTCACATTTATAAAAGATACCTCTTTCCTTGGAGATTCTAATGACATCTCAAACTCCATTTCAACAAAAAAAAAAGTGACTTACTTGGTGCTTACCCCTTCAACTAAATCAAATGGAAATCTTCAACTTTTGATACTCACGAAAGAGGTGTGCAGTGAATCCGTTCAGACAACTAACCAGCCTCAATATAACTTCCGATTGAGGGTCTTTCCACTTTTCAGCGGTTGTCCTTTTACCAGCCGTCTGCTGGCCCTTCACATCCACATGTGTCAATCACAGAGGTAGATGATCAACAGCCAGTGTAGAGGTGACATGTGGTTAGCATGTCGAGTCCCCCAGCCGTTATAGCTGGTTCCTCAACCTGGAGCCGCTACTTATTGTAGCTACCCAATTGCCTCACGATGCTGGGTGGGCACCGGTCCCATACTGGCCGAAATACCATGAGAAAATTTCTTCCCCCATGGAGACTCGAACCAGCGCAAGTCCCGTAGCTCTGCGCCAAGGCTTCCTACCTTAACCGCTCGGCTACGGCGCGGGACCTCAATATAACTTACAGACTATTATTTCCAAGAGAATAAATATATATTATTTGGCAATTCTATGCTATAGTACCACCTGTAAATATTCGATTAGATAACAAGCGAGTGCTAGCATCATATTTGCCAATGTGATAATACATGTTCCCAATAGAGCCAATTGCCAAGATGTTTACTCACATATTAGGGGATTCTATCCCAGGAGTCCATATACATTATTACCAAGTTAGGTTGAAATAATGGGCAAATTATAGTTACATGGGTTATAATGTTAGTTTAGGCAAGTTAGGGTGAGAAATTGGGCGAGTTAGCACGCCAGATTAGTTTAGCGTTCAGTTTGTTTGTTAGCGGGTTTTCGTGATAAATTGACTATACTGTCTGACCAATGACTAACACATATTTTACATTGCAAATATGATGATTTTTAGTTCATTTTCAGCTCAACTTCTCACTCCATTTTAAGGTGTTTCTCTTATTTTTTTTCGGAGAAAAAATCAAAATTCCTCCCAGATAATTATTCACATACTGCAGCAATAAATTGTGTGTATTGACTTAGGCTTTCACGACCGGAGTTGCTATGATGATCTTGAAGAAGATATCCGGGTTGTAGAGATCACGGCCTAAAGCCTGGAAATCTTCTTGAAGATCATCATAATAAATTGTGTGTTTTCTGTTTTTATTTGAACTTATGGTGACAAAGAAAGTCATTGTTTTTAAACCAGTTAATATAAGAAAGAATTAAATAAAAAGAGCGGGAAATAGTGACGATGAAAAATGTTACCGAACTTATCTCGACCTCCGCTAAAGTCCCTTCCAGATACCAATGTTCCCCCATTTTACGGTGCCTCGTCTTTGACTTTGATTTCAATAAAGCATTTAATATTGTAATTTTAATAAGTGACGCACGTCCTGGATATTTGGTTAAGTCAATGTATTACAAGCCAGAATTCGAGTTGCAACGATGTCAGGAATTTGATCATTATGATCAATATCATCCATAATAATCTATTTATATTTCATTTAATATTGTCATTCATGAATTTACACATGAAACAAGTACCGAAATACAATATATAAATACAGTCTGTACGCGAATACATATAACAAACAATAGAAAAAGCCCACATAGTATCCTGTATAAACAAAATATTATATACGAGATATATTCAAAGATGCTGTGGAGTCTCTACACGAAACATAAGTAAATAAAACGTTCATATAGCCGTAATTTTTGTTTTCTCGCAGTGAAACTTGGTGTATAGCCCTATGATTGAAGTATCGAATGAAATATATAATCCGTAAATCAGCAAATCAGACCATAAATTTGACTTGATGAGGAAATCGATTAGTATAGGCATATTTTGCATGAGGAAAGTTTTCTTTTCACCATTTCATTATACAGGATGTCCCAAAATTAGACCGACAAACTTTGGGATCTGATTGATAATATTATTTTAAACACTTTTTGTTAAGGAAGGGTTTTTTTGCTGCGGTGCTTCATTTAAGCACTGGTCGATTTAGATTATGTGATGCAATAAATGATTTTGCCGTAAAAGTCTGTTTTATTTCTTTCGTATGTTTCCATTAAAAGATACATACTGTACACATATGTAATTTACGTATCTAAACCAACGGGGTGGGAGGCAGTAATGGCATTAACTCATCCAGCGCTTAAAAGAAGCACCGCAGCAAAAAAACAACTTCCTTAACAAAATTCTTTAAAATAATGTCATCTATCGGCTCCCAAAGTTTGTCGGTATAATTTTGGGACACCCTGTATATGTAGTCAATTTTTCTTCTGTCGTAATTATGTCTCTTTATATCTGGTATTCTACATCTACTCCCATCTTGCTGTACCAATCCTCCACAGCTTTCAGTCTTGAACATTTTCATACCTATATATGCTCCTCCTCATTAATTCCGCTGTCTCATTTTTCAAAGTTCCTCTTGATATTATTTCTTTTGTCTTCCCCAAGGTTGCCTTGGTGAATGATTCAGTTCACTTGTTCCCTCCAATTGTGAGTAAATAATAATAATAATAATAATAATAATAATAATAATAATAATAATAATAATAATAATAATAATAATAATAATAATAATAATAATAATAACAATAATGAATTCCGCTTACGAAATAGTTAGACATTTTTAAAAGTTCATAACGGAGGAACTGCGTAAATTATTCCACAAAACACACACAGACACACACACTAACACACATACACTAACTCGCACCCACATACACTACACACACAGACAGACAGACAGACAGACACACACACACACACACACACATATATATATATATATATATATATATATATATGCAGGGTGAAAATGAATTATACCGCATAAATTTATCTACGAACAGAGGCGTATTATCCCTCCATGGTATCTTTACCTTGTCGTGGTGGAGTGGCTTGCGTGTTTAAATGATCCTGAGAGCTATGCCGGCGGTAGCATTGCTGCCGATAGGGTTACCCATGCCGGACTGGTCGAAGGTGATAAGCCAGACGAAAAAAGTACCTTGGTCGAAAGAGTGACGATCTTTCACCGTAAAAATACAACCGTCAAGAAATGCGGACATGGGTTCATCTGGGGTAAAATTTTCCGGAGGTCAAATAGTCCCCCATTCGATTCTCCGGGCGGAGACTACTTCAGGTAACCCATGCCAAAGGCTCAAACACAGGGACATGTTCCTAGGATCATGGAATGTTAGGCATTTATACAATAGCGGGGCATTAGAGATATTAACGCGGGAATTAGATAAATCGCCCTTGGATATAGTCGCTTTACAGGAAGTTAGGTGGCCAGGAGAAGGTAGTCAGGAATCAGGAAGCATTGCATTATACTATGGGGGTGCAAAAAGACCTGCGTTTGGAACGGGTTTTTTAGTCAGAAGGAGGATCCTACCCGCTATCCGAGATATTAAGTTTGTTAGTGATAGGATATCATACATAATTCTAAAGGGTAAACGACATGATTTTATAATTGTAAATTTTGAGGAAGTGGCTGAATTCAAATACCTAGGAACAATAATCACAAATAGGAATGAGATGCACAAAGAAATTAAACATAGGCTCAATTCTGGAAATGCATTGCAGAGACTTTTGATGTCACAACTTCTTTCAAAAAACGTTAAGCTGAAAATATATAAAACTATTATTCTAGCAGTTATATTATATGGGTGCGAAACATGGACTCTTACTTTAAGGGAGGAAATGAGATTACGAGTATTTGAGAATAAAGTTCTTAGGAAAATTTTTGGACCAAAGAGAGGTGAACAGACAGGTGAATGGAGAAGACTACATAACAATGAACTACATGGTCTTTATAGGAAGCCTGATATAATAAGAACAGTTAAGTCTCATAGACTGCAATGGGCAGGACATGTTGCGCGTATGGGAAATGAAAGACGTGCATGGAAACCTCTTCTAGGAAAGCCAGAAGGAAAACGCTCAGTTGGTAGACCAAGAATTAGTTGGGAGAATAATATTAACTATGATTTGAGGGAGGTAGATTATACAGGGAATGATTGGAAAGCATTAGCTGAGGATAGGGATGAATGGAGAGCTTATGACCGCGCGGCCATGAACCTAGGTTCGATAGTGCCAGTGAGTAAGTAAGTAAGTAAGTAAGTAAGTAAGTATAGATGCGTATTATATAAGCATTTTGAGATAATGAACTAATTGTCTACGAATAAAAATGTCGAAGTTATGATTGAATTTGTAAAATGGTTAGCACGCCACTGAATATTTCAAATTATAATGGAAAAAAAGATCATATGGAGACTGTAACCTGCAATGAATATCAACCATTAGCTCAGTGGTTATAACAATCTTCCTACCGACGCAAATGTAAGATTGATGAATCACGTTCGAAACTACATACAATTTGTGTAAACTTTTTTTTTTCCTTTCTTACTTTATTGTGTACGTACTATAAATTAGTTACGTGCGTAGATTTACTTCTAAGTTTAATTGTTTATTCATAATTTTACACAATACGGTATTGTAATGTACAGAGTTACAAAACTATCTACGTACGTATTGTACAGACAATTGTTTGAAAGGTTGCAATAATACACATATTGAAGAGTACAATAGATTTCGCAAATAAAATGTGTAATTGTACTTTACAGTACTTACATAATGACACCGCACAAGAGTAATAACATGAATAGATAGAGTGTATGTACACATGACATACATAATAATAATAATAATACTTTATTTATTCTGGCAGAGTTAAGGCCATAAGGCCCTCTCTTCCACTCAACCAGCACAAATACAAATAAATATTCGACAAATATAGATATACACTATACTAATTATAAACAGTTAAAGATACAATAAATGTAGCAAAGATACAATAAATGTAGCAAAGATACAATAAATGTAGCATTATGTTATTGGGAAATAAAAAGTAATACATTTGAGTAAACCAGAAAGAAAGTAAAGTACCTGCAGACTCATTAGAAGCAATTGTTCAAATTGGCCACCTCCATTCTCACGACACAGACGACATCGGCGACTAAAGGATACTCGTACCCCGTTCAAGATACCAAGTGTCTCGTGGAATCCATCACATGCTGCGATTATGCGCGCAATTAACAGTTTATCTGTATCAACAAGGGTCGCATACACTAATATTTTCAGTTCCCCAGAAAAATAATTGAGATCTGGAAAGCGAGGTGGCCACACTACTGATGAACTATCTCTTCTTATATCCAACGGCCAGAATACACTTCATCCAATTGATTTCGCACATTCCAGCAAAAATGGGGAGCAGCCTGACGTGAAGAGGAACTTCTTCTAGCAATCTAGGTAGGAAGTGCTCTAAAAAATCTTATAAATGTCACAATTTAATCTCTGGGAAATAAGGTAGGGGCCAATAATGTGGTCAGAAATTACGCCTATCCATACGTTCACCGAAAATCTCTCGAAGATGGCATGAGGATTTTCATAATCTCACACCTTACTGTTCTTTCAGGTCAGAACAACCAATCCGTATTAAGTATTGCCTCATGAATGAATAACACCGAGGAAAAGAAGTGCGATGGCTGCAACAAAGCCCAAAATTACAAAATTTTACCCGTTGAGCTAAGTCCACTGGCTGTAAGGCTTGTAATTTTTTGTCGATGAAAGGGATAGAGCTGGTCTTCGTGCAGGGCTTCCCATACACTTTGATGGTTTGTGCCTAATACACGTGGAACTGCACGAGTACTATTAGAAGGATCATCGTCCACCCTATGAAGAATATATTCTTCGAACTCTGCAGTGCGGCACGTAATTCTTTCACCGGCGTCTACTCTGTTTGCCTTCAACGTCCCATGCTCCAGCAAACGCATATCAACAGACTCTAAGGTTGTTCGGTGAGAATGGCGTCTATTCGAATACCGCTCCGTATACATGGCGCACCTTTACCTTATGCTGCACCATACATCACATGCATTTCGGCAAGTTTAGCATAAGATATTAAATATAAAAATTGGTACCTGGTAGTCAGTAGTCCTCAACTAAATTATTAAACTTCATTAAGAAGTTCCAATATGGAGGCCTTTCAAAACAATATTTCATCTTCTGCATTTTAAGCAGTGAAACATTGTTTTTGAAAGGCCCCTATATTAGAACTATATAATGAAATTTAATATTTTAGTTGAGGACGACTGACCTACCAGGTACCAATTTTGTATTTAATATCTTATTACATAACCTTACGGTGCTTTAATATGAATTTTAATTTTTTTTGAAAATTCAACGTAACTGTAAAGATGTTCCATACTGCTATCTTTTAATGCGATTGATACTGAAGTAACTTCTAATCAGATGTTAATGTAATAAACAATATGAAAATAGGTACTTTGCGCATGCCTATACTGAACAAATTTCAATATAGCACAGTACACACATAAGGAAAAAAATAAATAAAAATAAAAAAGTGGTGGGATTTGAACCATCAATGTTCGAATCTCAAACCCATTGCTTTGACCATTAAGTCACACGTTAAATACACAGATTCTGCGTGTTTCACTCTGAGCTAAGGCTCTCATTGTACCGATGCTACTTTAACCAGTGCAGTTCGAAATTTTAAGGAATTTGATAACCCAATATTTCATAAATGTTGTCGATGAATTATTAGCAATCAGGATCTCGGAATCATTACCAAGATCTGAAGTTATTCTAGTATACTTGTCTCTCCTACTTTGCTCTCCTTTTGATTTATCTGCATTAATTGTCGATTACTTTGATTCCTTATAACTTCACCATTTTCCCCCGAAGACCATTGGTTCCCTATTTCAAATTACTTGTACTACAAGTAAATTACAAATAATTTGAAGTAGGGAACCAATGGTATTCGAGGGAAAATGGTGTAGTTATAAGGAATCATTATACATACCGTATAATGATTATGGCAACAGACCAAATTGGGCCTCACATGCTTGCAGGATATATCTCAATCCCTTACATGGGCGATCTGCCATCAATTGCAATTCTTCATACACACAAACACACAGATATATATATATATATATATATATATATAATATAAAAATAAATGTTTGTTTGTTAGCTTGTTTGTTAGGATTCTATGCGCGGCCATACCGTTGATCCGATTTTGATGGGGTTATTTGCAAAATGTTCAGGAGATTCCCGGGATGAACACAGGTTATAAGGGAGTTCTTAATACT
Source organism: Diploptera punctata (assembly GCA_030220185.1). NCBI lineage: Eukaryota > Metazoa > Arthropoda > Insecta > Blattodea > Blaberidae > Diploptera > Diploptera punctata. The sequence continues at coordinate 8,416 of JASPKZ010001211.1, read as the reverse complement.
CAACCCTTTCACCCCTACAAATCACCCTTTTTAGCGAAAAACGTGAAATAAAGTCCCTAGTTTGACGCTTAAATGGTTCACACTCTACCTAAATCATAACAAATACACCAAATTAATGTACACAGAACTGAATATCTCAAAACACTCTACAAAAAAGTCCTCGACAGCATATGTTTATCTTTTGCGGATAACTCACAATAACTATTCCAAATGATCGGGATAAGTAAATTCCCGGACAAGCGTGCTCTGCCATACCGTTCATCCGATTGTGATAGGGCTTTTTGAAAAATGTTCAGGAGATTCCGGGGATGAACATAGGTTGTACGCAACCCCTTCACCCTTACAAATCACCCTCTTTAGTGAAAAACATGAAATAAAGTCTCTATTTTGACGGTTAAATGGCTTACGCTGCCTAAACCATATCAAATACACGGAATTGAACATCTAAAAAAAACTACAAAAAAAGTCCGCAACAGCATATATTTATCTTTTACGGATAACTCATAATAACCATTTTTGTCTTTCATTGATGCCAAGAAGATCGTGATAAGCTGATTCCCCGGTAAGCATAGCAGCTCAAGGCTGGTGGAAAAAACATTAATATTTATTTAGGAGTAGCAGCGCACGCCTGGTAGTATATATATATATATATATATATATATATATATATATATATATATATATATATATATACCCTATATATTGCTGGTTTTTATATATAAAAATCGTACGTAACCAGTAATGTGAGAAAACAAACATGGAAACCCCTAGAGCATTTTTTTTTTCCAATTAAGGCTTTTAGATAAACCCCTCACATATTGATCAGAATTCGAAGACTTTTGTGAATACATTTCTCATTAAATTCAATGGCTAATGCCGAGTTTCGGTGCGGAAAGCAGATAATTGCAGCATATTGGTCTGTTTTTAATTTTCTTTTCACCTGTATTCCCAATCTTATGACCAGATTTTTATGTTTAACAATTTCGACTTAACTAATTTTAATTATTGCTATATGACGAGAGATTTTTTCAGAAAACACCCATACACACACATGTCATTTTCGGTATTTACTAATTAGGGTAGATGAAGATTTGTAAAACATTTATAAAATTGTTTAAAGTGAACAACCTCATTAGAGATATTCCTTCGGAATTCGCTAAAATAGTAACAGTTCAGAAATCAGTGAATATTTGATATAATTTTAATCTGCACAATGAGTTATTTATAACATCGTTTAAATTTCACCTTGAAATCCTTAAAATACTCTATGTAATAAAATAACTGAAGGACTTTCTTTCCAAGATTGAACATATCCATTTCACTAAATTTTAATAAGAAGATAAAACATAGAAACTCGTAATTGTATAAACATTTGTTTTGTGTAATTATTTATACTGCACTCGCCGACTTCAATTCGATATGTTTACATTTGTTACAAAATCAGTAAACATCTGAGAGTTATACTATAATTATCAATCAATAAACTTTTTTTTTTAATTTAGGCAAGTTTTGTGGATATTTCTTTTTTTTCAATTACTATAGCCAATTTAGGTACATAAGGACAAACGTTCGTTTCAATCTCTCGCACAGGGTTTGAATCGGCATTTCTTAGAGTTTTCGAACATAGACCGATCACTAATGTCCACTAAAATATTTACGTGAATTATGAGAAATAAAATATAGGAACTTCTTAATTATCTGCTTACATCTCATGTTTAAGTATCTAGTACCATTAATATGAGTGAAAAGCTTTAATTTTGTACCACAGCATTTACATTAGAAGATCTTCAAAGAATGTGGGAACGTATGGATATCTAGTTACAATTTTGTACACCGTACATATATGTTTAATTAATCTCCCCGATATAGTTCTTCCAAGCCCAGTTTTTGGATCCGATTTTAGGTTCTTGCATTAAATAGCTCTACTCATTCAGGGACGTCCATCTGCTTCCACTTTTTTTTTCATTGATGGATTCTGGCTTCGATTCTTGTGACTTGTAGTTAAAAGTGGAAGACTTTTTTTTTTTTTTTGGACGCGGGCTTGGAATATCACTACGCTTCTCTTGGAGAGATTTTAAAACTAGGTTTCGGTAAGCAATGGTTGACACTTCCCTTGTCAGTAAGCAAACTTATTGCCTAATTTTGTTTGCTTACGGAATACATCTTTCCTTTGTTTATCAAATAGAATGTATCAATTTGCATTGTGAGGAAGCAGAAATTACGCCTGCTAGGTTAATCGTAAAATGTGTTCCAGATAAACTTCCACTCCTAATTGTACGATTTTGCTGGACTTTCTTCCGGTAATTAAATATTATATACATATTTGATTTGCGAGAAAACAAAAACTACGGTCGCTAGATCGCCAGAGCAGAGTGATTTAACTGTAAGACATGAAGTCTTGGTGCAGAGCTAGGGACTTGCGCTGGTTCCAGTCTTCATGAGGAAGAAAATTTCTAATATAATTTCGGCCAGTATGGTACCTATGCCAACCAGAATCGTGAGGAATTCAGGAGCGGCTTCAGGTTGAGAAAACCAGCTGTAACGGCTGGAAGAACGACATGCTGACCACATATCACACTTGTACTGGCTATGTGACAGTGTACCTCTTTAATTAACTCGTGTGGTTCTGAGGCCAGCAGCTGGTTGGTAGGTTGAGGACGTTCTATGAATGTCGCGCAATGAAGATCGTTTAAATTATTGACATTAAATTTAGCTTTCCATTTAACCTCCACTCCTAATGGTTCGATTTTTCTGATTGACGCCCTCGATCTTCTATTCATATCCGAATATTACTTGCTTACTTCCATTCGAAGAGAACATAAATGCCCGCTAGAGATTTTTTAAATGTCCGCTTTCGGGTATACCCCCATTTCTTATGGCCCAATTTCGCTGATTTTCAGAGAATGACTTTCACGTATTAGTTCAATCGTATATGCCGAGTTTCGTTGTGTCAAAATGAAAATTGTGGCCGCTAAAGAGATTCTAAAACAGTCGCTTCAGGTTAACCCCCTTCATAATAGTTCGATATAGTTAACGGAATCGATCCTTTTACTTTCATTAACGCAGTTTAACCTCTCATCTTATAGGTACTTTTACGTGCCATTAAACCCTCCGACCTGTCGGGAGAGGGATTTCAACTACGAATCACAAGCATGACCACAAAAGAACATGGAGAGTCTCTCCGAATTAATGATCAGCTCAATGTCAGGATCTCCTCCGAGATAACATTAAGACTCATTCACACTAAACAAGGTGAATATGATGATTATGATTACCAGGAGAAGTTCCGGCACCATTTGGGCCATAAATGTTCCTAACATTTGTCTTACAGGTGAGGAAAAAAGTCGAAAAATCCATCACCCAAGTAATTTGTCCCGACCGGGATCGAATCTGGGCCCGCTGCATAAGAGGTAGCGATGGTACCTCGAGACACAGCGGTGGGCGAAATCAATTATACATTTCTTAATTGACTACTGGTACGAGTGTGGTTGCAAAAAAATAAATAATGTGGCCGCTAGAGCATTACGTCACATATACAGCCATGGCAATGTTTATTTCTGTTAGGTTGGATAGTTGAACATGTCTCATTTTAAAAAGTTTCATGAGTACCTCCTCAATGGCTGCATTTACCCGGTATTAGATATACAAGCTAATTGAGTTCTCATAATAACAAAAGTTTGTTACTAAAAAGAGGTTACCTATCATTACTTATAACGTTATACTTAAACTAGGTTAGACATTATTATAACTTGATTTATGCGTATTTTTAAAAATATTTGTAACATAATTGAGAATGAAAAAAGAATAGAAAATCTCAGACTAACGGCATGCGGTGAAAGGGGGCAAATATAAACTAAGGAACATCCTAATTACAGGTTTTCTTATTAAATTTGCAGCTGGAAATAAATATCAATAAAATAAATATATAGAAATATATATTAGAAAAGGACAATTAATGACAAAAGAGGGAATTTTAAAGAAGTGGATTAATTCAAATTTCTAGGAGCAATAATTATAGACAGGAATGGGGTGAAGAAAAAATTAAACATAGGTTCATTTCTAGATATTACACATTACAGTAACTATTTTCATCTCAAATTCTCTAAAAAATTAACATTTTTCTTAAAACTTAAAATATGTACAATTTTTGTTCTAATGTACATTTTTGTTCTATTTTTATTATATGAATGCAAAACATGGACTGTTATGTTAAGAGGGAAGAGGAGAAAGTATTTAGAGTATTTGAGAATAAACCATTTAGGTAGATTTTTGGACCAAAGAGGCGAATAGGCAGGTGAATGGAAAAGTGAGCTGCATGATTTTTATGGGAAACTACATGTAATAAGTAGGCTTCAGTTAAGTTGTAGGTAGACTGCAATGGGCAGAACAAGTAGCACGAATGAGGATGAAATAAGGGCATGGGAACTACTTGTAGGAAAACCAGAGGGAAGGCATCCTTTATGTAGACCACGAATGGGGTATTGGTATAATATTAACCATAATTTGAGGGAGGAAAATTACACGTGGATGATTTGAAAACATGAACTCAAGATATGGGTGTATCGAAAGCTTATGAGCGCGCGGACGTGAACCTGTGAATTCGAAAGTGTCAATGTGTCAGTGAATCATTAACTTGTGGATTCATGGAATTCCCTCACTTCTCTTTTATCTATCCTCAAACCTGGTCTATTAATGTTTCGATGCTCGCCTCTTGTTCAGAATCTGCGAGTTCAAATATGACCGATTCGATGGATTTTTTAAAGCGGTAGGAAGACTTTTACTTTATTTCCTTCGGAAGAGAAATAAAGCCGTTGGCCCCTGTCTTAGATTAACGGCATGTAAAAATACCCCAGGGTTGGAAAAAAGAGACGCCCCTGAGCAATATTAGTAGGCTGTTTCACGCCTAAACAAGATATTGCGATGTTAATGACCGAATCTGTTCATGAGCGTCATTAAATAAGATAATATTTTTCTTTTTCTTTATGTTATTACTATGAAATACAATATTTGTCAAATGTATGAAAGAGAATGATCTCTTTTTACATAAAATAAATGATAGCACTAAAATACTGCTTATTAGTTTGTAACAAAGTTTAGAAGTTGTAAGTATGAGCAAATGTGACGAGAAACACTTGACTAACGTAATGCGTGTATCTAACAACAAAACATAACGCACTTTGTTCAACCTTTTCTTATCTCTGCTCACTCTTCATTGCTCTTTCCCTGTTTGCAATTCTGTATCTTATTCCCCCACTCTCTTAACCTCATTTTAATGCTCTGTCCTACAGCTTTCCCTTCATGGAATTTTTGCTTAATCTGAACTTGCGACTTCTCTTTTTTCTTTCCTTCCCCAAACCCTTCTCATTCTTCTCCCCTTCCTCAGTATTTTTTTCTGAAAATTTGTTTAGACTCCGTATCTTTATACACACAGGAACTGTTTCGCTAGTAATTTAGCAGTAAGTAAAACAAACTATGCTGGGGATGTTGAAAAAGTGTTTACACTCCGTGGGATCTTTATTTTTAAACAAAGTTCATATGGTGTAAACAATATTTTTGATCATGGGCTGATTTTAACAACGGAATCAAAGACTAAAAATAAAGTATAATTATTAATTGGTTGTTACGGTGACTATTTAACTCATGCCCCAAATGGGTCAATGACCAATCACGTTTCAATGATTTCTGTTTTACAACCAATCAGAGTCGTGTTTCACGAAATATTTATCACTGTTATAATTACCATATTAAAGAAAGCTCCTCCTTTTTAATATTCTGAAATAGTATGATCTAGTTGCAGTGATAAACAAAAGAAGCAGATGAAGCGTACATATTGTTTCTCATTTGTTTTCAAACATCGCCGTTTACATTAGATATATAAATATTTTAAAATAACTACAGTTAAATAATGATTTGTGAGTAAACAGCTTAATTTTATTCGTTAAATATTCCTAACAAATGCCACTCTTGATTTCCAAATTCTCTAGATAAATTCACTCCTCACTTCGTGAGTCGTGATTTATCGATAATTTGGAAATCACTCGTGGGATTACTTATGATAAATCTACCGCTGTAGCCTGGAGGTAAGGTAGTATTGTACGCAGTGCGCCAGGGTTCGATCTCAGTTCGGGACAAGTTTCCTGGGTGAAGGTTTTAAGGGTTTTTCTTCCTTTAAAACAAATTTCAGGAATACATAAGTCCGAAATGGTCATCAAATATCAACTGGTCATCTTATTTATTCATAGATTATCATATTTTCCTTGTTTAGTATTAATGAATGAAGTTTCTTGCCATAAATATTCATATTGTTATGGAGGTGGCCCGGAATTTAGTCGATCACTCTTCAAGGGAGATTCTCCATGTCCTTACATCGTAAAATATGCTTAATTCTTAGTTACAAATCCTCACGAGACAGGTCATATCCTAGTAAGACTCGGGTGACGTCGGGTATATGTTTGTGCCTCTAAAGGAAGAGGTAGGCCTATAACTAAGTTAAAGAGTTAAAGAGACATAGGTGTGTATGTATATAATATATTATATATATATTATATATATTGTAGTATTACTTTATTTTATTTATTCTCAGGTTTTTACAACACCTTTGACATATTTATATGCTCATTTCAATATTCTGCAACTAAACTCTATCCCTCTATTTTTCCACGCCCATTCCTTCAAGCCTTTCATTATTCTAGATCCTCTTTTTGCCCAAGATAATTACGGTTTTTCACTCTCCTTTTTTCTACCGGATACCATCCATAAATCTTCTCTTGTAATGAGTCTTCCTTCATTCTCTTCATATGTTAAAACGATCTTAATTGTGTTATTATGACTATTTAACTCAGGTCCCAAATGAGAGTCAATGACCATTCACGTTTCAATTAGTTTTGTTTTACAACCAATGACAGTCGCGTTTCACCTCGCTTTTTATGGAATTCCATTTACCAGCTCCTGATTTTGTGATAAAGAAAGCTCCTTCTATTTAATATTCTGAACAGGTCAGACCATTATTTTGTAGTGACTGACTCTGCAACAATTACATTGAATATATCAAAATAATGAACAGATTCTTTCGAACTACACATTTGATAACTGTGTGTTCAATAATTGTGCATTTAAATAATGATTTTACTGAGTTGTTTACTAAAAATTAATGAATATCCTATAATGTTAGTTACAATATACAGTTTGATGTGTTTCATTTTTTGATCACTAGGATGGAATCTTACAATTTTGCGATCCTATTTCGCAATAAATAATGTGATCATGTTGCAGTAGATGAACAAGCGAAACATAACTATACATTTCTGATTTGTTTTCAAATATTGCCGTTTATATATATATATATATATATATATATATATAATACCGGTAACTATATAGAAATAATCATTTTTGAGTAAACAGCAAAATTTTATTCGTTAAATAATCCTAACAAATACCACTCTTGATTTCCAAATCCTCAAGATAAATTTATCGATGATTTTGGAAATCACTGGTGACATTACTTTTAATAATTTTAATAGCTATTCTCGCAATTCCAGCTTTTCTCTTATAATATTATTTGTAATATTCTCTCGTCTTTAAATTCTTGTTGATCGTCACCAGAAGTCTATTTTTCTTGAATATAATTTATGTACTGTTCTTTCTTTGAAATGCCATTTATCCGAGCTATATGCTATTGCACTTTCAGCAGTTGTATTATAAATTTTCCGTTTTATTGAGTATCTTAATTCCACAAACTACTCTTTAAGCATGATATTACCGTCCTTCCTTTTTTTAATAAATGAATTGATGTCAGATTCATGAATTATATTCTTAATTATTTTGACTTCCCTGGCAATAATTGTAGTCTATTGTTCATAATGCTTTATTTTTACTTTTCCATTTTCCAAAATTAAATATTTTAAATTTGCTCTTATTGTATTGTCGTTTCTTAAGATTAATGTTCAGACCCCAATTTTCATATACTTGTATCAATAGTATTACGTTTTATTATTTATTTATTATATTAATCAGTTAAGGTTATATTAATTTGTTATTGGTAAAATATCTCTTCAAAATTCTAAAATTTAAAAAAATACACTTCTCTATAGAGTTCAAGTGTTGTAATATTAGTATAGTTTTTATGACACTACCTATGAGAAGTGTTTCGAATTCACATTTCATTTCAAGATTAATATTTAAAATGTCCATCAAGCAGGAATTACGTAAACTAAGCGAATCCTGAAGAACGAAGGTCGGTAGGAAGACCATGGAAACGCTGGGCTGAACAGATGTGAGATCGGAACAGGCAAAAACCTAATCCGTGAAGGAAGAAGAACAAGCGAATTCCTTAACAAGTCGAATGTATAATCCGATTTTGTCAATATAGAGATTTGTTTCAGTTAAATAAATTGTTGTATAGCTTCTTCTCTCT